>BMAW01104991.1:126654-295681 GCA_019974015.1 Nephila pilipes
ATATATATATATATATATATATATATATATATATATATATATATAAACACACAAACAACGAAAATAAATAAATAAAACTATATGAGAAAGAAATTGAATATTAATATGTCTTGAACATCACACGAATCTGTTACAAAAAACTTCACTATTTTTTCTCCCCTTTCATGGTAAAATAAGATAATGAACAAAATTACAAATGATATGACGCTAAAAATTACAAGAAAAAGTAAGTAATTTACTTTTCCGAATTTAAAACAATACGCGTTTCGTTGAAAAGAATGCCTTTTCAATTTAAATGAAAGGAAAGGTGTGATTTTGGGCTATTCGCGGTTTTTTCTTCGCTAACTTAGGAGACTTTTATCGAGTTTAATTACACAATTTCTTTGTAATTTGAATTCCATAAAATTACAATTCTAACCAAATGAAATGTGAATTATAATTATTAATCATTCATAGCAGAATTGGTTGGAAGTGACTTCTGATTAGAGTAATAGGAGTCGAATCTGCTATAATCGAGAAATGCCTAAATCGATGCAAGTAAGATATTAAGACTAACTAAGACAAGGTAAACTAAGACATTACTATTCTATAAGCTAAGATGTTAAACATGTTAAAAGGGATTCGCGCGAAAGCAACCTTGCTTTCTCTGTGCAGATAATTAATCTGTGTTGTCTTTTTCTGATGCCTCTTCCATTGAATTCGAAGGCTTATTGGTTATTTAATTACACTTTAATATGTTTTTGGAATTTAATAATGAAAGGTAGGCGTACTTAATATTTAAGAGGAACATGATACTTAATTATGGGGAGAAATATTTAGTAAGAAAATTACTCGTATTTTTTAATTAAAAAAAAAAAGACCTATAAGAAATATCACTATGATGAGAGTTTTCTTCCATAAGAAATTATTACATTCCTATTATTCAGTTTACAAATACAATGCTTGTCATATAATTATGACTAAATAAGGTAATTAAGAATACGCGACGTATTCAAATCATCTTTAAAAAAAAGATTAGAATCACTTTGTCGCACATGCTCAGTTATATCATGAGACATAACCTTTCAGTACAGCACCGCTGAATTGAATAAGAAAGCTCGCTGCCAACAACTGACCACGCTTAGTTTCCTTACAAAAATCGGTAGATTTGTCGATATTCATCGGTGGCAGTCCCTCTCAGGATCCGCCCACCAAGAATTAATAAAACGGTGCGGGAGAGAGAAAACACAAGTGATAAAGCAGAAAAAAACACACCCCAAAGGTTTCCCTTTCTGGATGAGCTGGATTCCGTCTTCAGTAGTCTCTTGGTCCAGCTTAATTACTGGGGTCCTACAGGACAGATAATCGAGTTTGGGGCCGCCATCTTCCCACGATTAGCCGCCGCGGAGACGCGAGAAACCCTATAATCAAGGCAGAACGGTCTTTTTTCGGATTTGGAGGCAAGCACTCGCCATTCGTGGTGCTTCGGACGCTGGCAGGGGGAAGTTCCAGTAATGGGATGGGGGGAGACGAAGAGGATTACAGGAGAAAAAAAAATCAATTTGTGGAGTAACACGACTTTCACTTGAATTCCAAAGTGGTTCATCACGCACGAGAAGGCCAGTCATACACAGGTGATCTTCGATGACCACAAGGGTATTTCCTTCTTGGCTGATGTTTCTTTCCTCAAAAAGAAATTGAAACATTTACCATTATCAAACGTTTGACTGTCATTCAGTTTTCATTTAATATCCACATTGAACAATAAATCAATTTGCAATTACTTACTTTTGTACAAGAATATGAATATTCATTCCTAACAAAAATAATCAATAAAAAAAAGCAAAATTCCCCCTCACAAGATACAACAAATAATAAATGTAGATAAATTCCATTGTAAGTGAAAGTAAAGATATTTCTTACTGTAAAAAAAAGCGCAACCTTACGAGAATTTTTCCACTTCAATTTTTGCCTCGCTTCCTTTTTATTCAAAGAAAGAACTCTGCATGTAAATATCATTACGCTTTTTATATATTTTAAGAAATATTTCTAAAGCAAACATTCAATGGTCTCCGATTACCTAATGCATAACAAAACTAATTTAAAAAAATTCTCGCTAAAGTTTCTCCATTCTTTATTATCAGATATTCAAAAATAAGTTAAACAAATGGAAGTGGGGGAACTACTTGAAAATAAGTATAATATACAATAAAGTGAACTATCGATATCGATAAAAAAAAAAAAAAAATTCTGTTACAGTAGTATAAAAGCGAATTACGGGACACGGAGTAAGAAATGGAATGCAATTCTTGAACCACAAATTTCTTTTAGACAGACAGTTGCCTATTTCCAACATGCAGGTATACACACTGAAAAGATTTTTTTTAAAGGAAAACATTTATCACGCATTATTTTGTAAAGAAAAAATATCCAAATTATGCAACAGAAAATTAAATCATATTTTTTATATAATAAATGAAGATGAATTACTTCACTGCTATGAATGCAGAATTATAATCTTTCAATTAAACATTACTGTAAATTTGTATTCACAGTAATACATTTCGAGCGCAGTAAATGAGAATTTAATCAACAAAACCATTGAAAACATAAAATAATAAATAATTACTAACTTTCCACACATAAATGATAATTTTAAAACGAATGTTCCATTGAAAGAGTGACATAAATGCGTACTATTGAGAACTATTTCACATACCATTTAACTCTACAAACCAAAAACTGATCGACACAATCCACATGATGGGGGTCTCAAGCGAATTTGAGAACCCTAATCGCAACCACTTCTTGCAAAAAAAAAAAAAATTAAGGTAAAAACAATCAATTGCTTAACGTATCTTACAATAAACGCTGTGTTGTGAGTGATAGTGGTTTCTTCTTTTAAAAAAAATATTGATCGTACAATGAAACTATTTTCACAAATAAAAATAAACATAAGTTTTCAATAAATTGTGGAACACGCATTAAAAAAAGTTGCTTTAAAAAACGATATAAAATTTTTTCCCCTTTAATAAATACAAATTTATTTCAAGTTTCAATAATAATGTTGCGATATAGTTATAATTGAGACTCCTGGATTCTACTGGTATGTATTTGAAAATCTGGTTTTTACACCAAGTTTCCAGTTACGAAAGAATCAAAAACTCTACCGATCTGAAGAAGATTCTAAACTAGCATATTAATTAGCATATTCTAAAGAACTATTGGCAATGAACCTAGCGATTTTGAACTACATTTAGAGGTGACGAAGACGACTCTGGGTTGACATATCCCTTTGCAAACGTAATGTGCTGACAAAAAAAAAAAAAAAATCTTTTCGTATTCTAGATAATTTCGCAAGTTGGTCTTTGCCGGAATCAGGACTCGAACATACAACTCGACTTAAGCATATTCGGCCATGGAACTACCCAGAAATCTGCCAAATTACATGAAATAACACCTGAATAATTCGCAAGCATCGAACTGATAATAATACACAGTTTTAATGTTGCATTACAAGGAAAGGAAAGAAATGAATTCAGGTTCTCACACCAAAAACGATCAACATCCGTCCTTTGGCCAATAAGAGGAAACGTGGTCAGCGATGCATCGAGACCCTCAGAATTGAGCCACTGACATGTTTGTGGAATGGAGATGAGGCGTCTCAAAATATGCAGTCACTCGAATAAATAATGACGCGATTCTTAGCTCAAATTGTGGTCAGCCAAGGAAGATTTTTTTTTTTTAAAGACGCGTTTAGAAGGGTAATGTTTGATGAATTTTTTTTATTCTTCTTAGCACCGATGCAGTTTGTAACGGAAATTCTCACAAAACATTCTAGCTTCGAAAAAAGGTGACAAGCAAAAATTCGTACCTCCTTCAAAAAAAAAAAAATAACCATTCGTTCATTGGACAAAAAAATTTAGGAAATAGAAAAAAAATCTCACAATTTTTCAATTTCTTTTTTAATTTTGTAATTAATAATTAGTTGCCACATGAATTAACAAAAGAATACTATTTGAGATCCATGTAGGGTCATTCTGTAATTTATCCAAAATGATCGTTATATGGATAGTAAAGCATGTTTATGAACATTTAATTTTCTCAAGTTTAATTAATATCATCCACTGCTTATTAAAGAAATTGGATTCTTTCTACTCGGAACAAAATTTCGTGCTAAGCGCGAAAATGAATGGGAATAAATTGATTGATTGATTTTATTTAACATTGTACTAGAAGCAACACGAGGGCTTTGGCGACGGACCTCGTAATTTTGAACCTCAGTCAAATGACGAGGATGTCACCTGAGCTGGCACCTTCCTCTCTAACTTACAGGAGTAAGATAATCGAATTCATCATCTAATAATTATGAAAAAACTGACAAGCAATGGGGTTATTAGCTGTCAAGGATCCAATCAAAGAAATAAATGAATAAAGTTTAATCTTATTAAGCTTAATAAATGTGCTTCTGACTCATTTGAGATAAGAAACATTTAAACCCAACTTCAGAAAACACGGATCTTAAACAACGAAGAAAAATCCCCAAGATGTTTTTTCACCCCCCCCCCCCAGAAAATGATAAAATACTTTAAAAAAAACATCTCAAATAATACAGATAACTAATGGGAAACAAAAAAAATTAATCTGTTTGTTTAATATGACATTTTAATTTAATCTCGACACATAAATATTCTCTTTCTTACAGTATTTTTCAAACATTGTGAAACTATGCAATATTTGACATTAAATGGGGGGGGGGCAAGAGAGATGCCATAAACTGATAAATGCATACAAGATAAATACATATGACAAATATCAGATAAAATACGAGTATGAAATATTCATGCGAACGTAAAAACGAAATAAATGAGCATTCATAAAACTAGTGGGGGAAAAAATGCAAATTCATTAGCATATAGACAATTTAAAACGGTTCTTTACAACCTTCATAAACTGACTGCGAACAAATCAATCATGCAAATTTATTGCTCAAACCCTATCTCAACATTATGCGAGCATTACATTATACAAAATAAGATTTCCTCTCTCCGATGTTTACAAATAAATATTGCTGTTCAAACAAATGACTTATACTCTACGAATAAAGACTAAAAGAAAGTTTTAAAGACGAAATGATCACCACCCCGTTGACTTCTTGCATACAATTAATAACTAACGGCGAAAATCAAATCAAATTTTCATTTATCTTTTCACTCCGAAGTCAACTTCTCATGCGAATTGTTTCCATTCCCCGAAAAGAGAAAAGAAAAATGAACTAACCTCAAACATTACCTTTATCGAGATTTTCTTCCTTCGGACTAGTTTCAATTGACCGAAGATATTTACGATCGTAAAAGCAACGAGAGAGAGAGGGAAAGAAAAAAAAAATTGCCTTGGTTACCTTTCCAAGACCGTCACTTATCTCAAATAGCATCCAGTGGAAGAAGTCAATGCTCTCAAGTAGATAACAAAAGGAGAGGGGCGGAGAGAGGAAAGAGAAACCAACTCTCCGATTTACCTTCACTTCTTAAAAAGTTACCAGTTTCAGTTTGAATATGCGTTGAAGAGGAGAGGTGTCTGTCTACTTCGGACTAGTAATGTTATTAAGACCTAGCGAACGTATGTCGGTAAAAAAAAAACTAGTGAACGAAAATAAGTGTACATACGTATTAAAAGGGGAGGAAAGTGATCTTGTGGGGAAGGGGGAATAAGAAAAAGAAACACTAGACAGCTAATTAAATTTTTATTATTTTATTAGAAGAAAAAAAATGCGACTAAGGCAACTCACACCACTTGAAATGGTTATTTCAAGATTCAACAGTTGCTCATTTATAGTAAAATTTTCTTTTATTTTTTTATGTAACTCTTTAACGATAATGCACTTATTACTTGGTAAGTAGTTGAAATATAAATATAAGGCTTACATATTATACACATGAAATCGTTTTCCTCTCATACTCAAACACAGGGGATACATAAATAATTTTGAAAGAAAAACAACAGTAAAAAAAAATGCCTCAAAATATAAAAATACGTGATACATTTCATTCTTCAATTAAATATGAATAACGGCTTTTCAAATTAAATATTTATTTCAAAATAAATATTCAAAAAATCTCCGAAACAGACAAATTAAGGGTTGCCTTGCCAAGGCATGAACTGTTACAATATATTACATAAAAAGTAACAAGCTTGAAAATTCTCCTTTTTAAAATATACTAGTTTAGTTTAAAAACATCGAAACAGTTTTAAGCTTTGAAATAAATTATTTTTCAAGCATTTCGAAGCTTTAATAAAGCATTGCCTATCCGCCATTCGTATTTAATTGATACGCGTGACCTATTCATGTAATATTTTTTAGTGTATTGGTTATACTAATTAGAAGAAACGAACTACGGCACCTCGCAAAATGTCCTAGTGACAGAAAACTTGACCGAAGATAGCTTACTTAAAAATTACAGAAACGGAAAAGTAATGCAGAATTTTGCGTTGGAAGAAGTGACGTCAGTTTTTTTTTTTTTTTTTTTAATAAGGTGGATACAATTCCTGCCCAAAGGGCAAGAGCACTAAAATTGCAAGATTTTGTTGTAAGATTTGCCAGAAGGATTTATGGAGTAAAAATCCTACTAAGATGCGCTAAACATTTATTTAAGGGGTCTCAGGACCTGTATACTAAAATTTCGATGTTTTGAAAAAACGTTAGAACCATCTTTTCTAAACAATTTAGAGCCAAAACTTAATGATGTTACCAAAACTTAGAGTTATCGAGAAAAACACTTAACTTATTTGTTATTTTCAACTTTTAACTTTCTTTTCCTCAAAACAAACAATTTCAGCTAGCACACATGATTCATATTAGTATGAATTAGTATTATTTATCACATTAGTATGAAATTTTATACACAACTTCAAAATAAGATTGTTTATTCATCACACACAAATTATTCAATAGAAAAAAAATTAGATAAATTTTAATTGGATTTTTTCTTACAATTTGTAAATTTTTTTAACTTATGTACGAATTGAAAACCGAACATTTTTCTATTAGATCACCCCCCCCTCCCACTTTTTTTTTTTAAAAAAAATTCTGATCACTGTTGTACTTCAGAATCCTACACGCAGTAAAATATTGATTTTCGTAATTTTGAAAAAGTATCCAGTATATATTTCTTTATAACTGTTTGAGAATTTTTTTAAAAAATTGTATAAAAATATGAGAAACAATGTAAATACATATGAATATTTTTTGCAAAAGTTAGAATTTTCTGCTGATTCTTTGGTAAATTACACTTGTTCGAAAAAATATTTCCCCCTCCCCGCCATATACGAATAACTAAAATGAGTCCTGAGGCCTCTTAATAAAGACCTGAGGAAATCTCGACAGAAAAAAAGGGAAGAAAAAAAGTAAGAACTGGTGGATATGAATGAAGGTCGCTAGGTTATTAAGGGGTGCATCGCCCTTGTTTATTTAAGACAGTAGACCCCATGAGCAGAACATAACTTCACTAATTAAAACTGCTAAAAATTCATATTACGAAATAGTGTATCTGGGAAAATCATGCGGCCTTTCTGATATATATATATATATATCGTTATGACATTGAAAAAAAGGAGACAAATAACAAACGTTTTTTACCAAAGAGTTTTAATCAATATTTAACCGAAATACAATATTTGATCAGATGTCACATAAAAAGAGAAGCCGGAAAAGCAATCAACGAAATATTTCCAGAATTCTTCGGTCTTATTACAAAGAATAGAATAAACGAGAAATACCATCAATAAATTGAAAACTCATTACTCCTCAATATATTTCAAACGCCGTTAAAAGTTATTTCCCAATTCCAAGCCTTTTAACACAATTATTAAGAGCAGAGCCAATCCCACGCATTAAAAACGGAATACCACGGGTTGAATGAATCTAAATAAAAATCGTACATGTCTTCACCAAACACGGAACCCAGAAACTAATTTTATGAGTTCTTACAGCGCGGAGCATCCGATATCACTGTGACATGACGTTTACGACATATTTACGCGAAAACTTAGCTACATTTTGATGGAGCTGGCAGATTGTTCACCATTTTATTGGTTCGGTTTGCGCCACTGAGTCGCAAATCTTACATTCTCCCGTGTTTACAATGTTCATTTCACGAGAGTCAGGAGGACAGGAACAAAAGCAGAATTGAAATGGCAAAAAAAAAGGGCTTTAGGCATGCTTAAGATATGGCCGGTGATATTCGAAAGTAACTCCATAATGCTAGATCCATCATTTCACTATCATAGTAATGATGAAGAAATTCGTTTCCTTTCTCGATAACAGCTGATGATGATGGTGGTGAAGGGATAAAGAATTCCAAGTTCATGTGCCTTTAATAGTATCAAATGAATGGTTTAGGTCAATGAAGACTGTTCAGGACTGTTGTATAGAGCTTTTCTAAAAGGTTTATGTATGCAAATGTATATGGTTTCTTATTGAATGAAGAAATTATATTTATTATTCTCCCACCATCAGTGCTAGATTTGCATACTATGCAAGCATTTCAAAAGCTGACTGACGGAAATTATTTTATTTTTATCAGAGACCATAAGAAATAAAGGGCACATTCTTCATAAATGTGCGCAACTAAAATGGTGTTGTGTACTATAATGTGTAATATATATACTTGAGAAACGCACGATTTCTTAAGAGAAATAATTTAATTCGCTATACAGAAGAGTGGGTTTTTTTTTACAAGATGGCAAAGATAGTTCTGACAAGTTTTAGGATCCTGATTCGAGATTTAGAAAATTTCCATGTTATCGAAATATAGATTCAGAATAGTTAGTTTGCTCTTTCTCTCTGAATCCAGAGTCAAGAGCCTTTGAATTTTAATACATTACATTTTTAAGCACCCATTACAGACGAGTTGAGATTCCCCCTTTTCCCAGCTATTTTTTTTTTTTAAATTTCTTCCATTTATGAAATAATATATATATATATATATATATATATATATATATATAAGTGTATATAAAATACTGACCTAGAATGATCAATTGGATTTCATAACGAAATTCAAATTTTAAAGAAACCTAAATTGAAAATTTCAGGCAGTTATGTAATCGTAGCTTTCTCTTTAAATTAATTTACTTAACTCTGGACAAAAAATTTTAAGGGTTCATAAAGAATTTTATTTCCACAATTATAAGAATTGCAAGATTTTTAAGTGTATTTTAAAAATGTCAAAAGCAACTTCATTTAAAGTTATTCGTTATAGAAAGATATTTTTCTTTTTGATATTTGAAACAAATATTAAAATATTTAAATCAAGAGTATTCAAGAAGTTACATTTTCAACTTGGAACATTTTTGTGATACCACTCATATATATATAAAACCTCAACATTTTAAAACGAGACAGCCAGGTGCGTACCTTAAGATTTAACAGCCATAGTGAAAGACTCTTATACTGGTGCTAATTCAAAACTTTTACGGTTAGACAGGGTGGTTTTTCACCTATTACACACTTCATTTTACGAGGCCTTCGCTCCTTCATTGCTACAGACATGCGGAACATTCACTCATCCTGCTTGTTATTTCACGTGCCAAGTCAATGAGAAGACAAGAGCGCGGCAAGCAATAGAATCAAACGAAAAACATACGCTCTCATATATTCCTAAATTATCCTCGTTTGTCGCTTTCGGGAGCAAGGATGAAAAAAAAGAAATGCGAAGCAACGGAAGAAAAAAAAAAAGGTCTTTACAGTAACTTATTTCAATCTTGGACGAAATAGATGGATGCAGTGAGAGACAGAGAAAAGATAAAAACCAGAAAACTATCTTGAAAGGATGCCAAGCGCAATGAATTCAACTCCACTCGGTTGCACAAAGAGAAGTTAGACATGATTCAATTTTCACAGTATTACATTCATTGAAAAGAATCAACATACAAATGCATAACCAGCAAAAATGTTCCGCCTGTCAAACCGCTTTAAACAACTTAGCAATCATACACCAGAATAGTAAGCGACATTCTCTTTTATTAGCTTATTTATGTTTAAAAAACAATTTGTTTTTATCCATTTAATTCATTCTAATAAGAATATTCGCTATAGCTGATCACATCTGGTATATCAATGTTGGTTGTCATAAATATTAAACGTTTTATGCTATTTCGCTTTCTTTAATTAGGTACCTATGCATTGATATTTGTCAAGCTCATAAACTGCAGATTCTGTCAGCTGACTACGTGATGTTTATATTAAGTTGACAGATTCCCCATTCAAGGTTTTTGAGCAAAAGAATAAGTGATAAGGATCTTCAACTAGAGCAGAAGTTCATTGAACAATTTAACTTTTAAAACGCTTGCCTTTTCTCTTCCACTTTTTACTATTAACTCCTAAGCATCTAAGTCGATATAATTTTTACATTTGTACTTCCAATGACTTTAAATATATATATGTTCTCAACTACACAACACATCACGGTAGGAGACATATTTCAATACGAATACAATACTATCATATGTCGTCTATTTTACACCAGGATTTCAGTCAATTATCTTACAGTCCATTACGCGAGCTTTACTCAGCAACAAAAATTCTTTAGTAAACGAGCTACTAGTGGCAGCTGCAATGCCAAACAAAAACTTGAGGTGCAGTGGGGTACAGGATCTAAATCAACGTGGCTATGTCGTGGGTACTGGATGTAAAATGACTATAGAAATTCCCTCATGGGTGATCCATTATATGGTTGAAACGATCAGTGGGATACTTTTTTCCCCTTTCTAACACTTCTCAAGTGGTCTGGGAGAAATGGACCATAACAGGTTGCACAAAGAAAGGCGCAGGCTACAGGGGCACAAACATGAACGTACTAAAGCGAATTTTCAAAAGATTTTCCTTACTCCCCTTACGAATTCAGCGTTTATTCATTAGAACTTCCAGCAGCACGCTTTTTATTCTGATATTATGGGTATTGTAGAAGGTGAGATCTTTCCAAAAGAGAAGGAGAGCGTCAAGGTACAGGGGGTAAGAATGGGAATAAAGGAAACATTTTTAAGGAGGAAAAATTCGGGGTGGGGAGACACTTTTAAGTGAAACGGTGAGCTATTGGTTGGTAATGTTCCCAACTCCCTCTTAGATACAATATTCTCAAAACTGAGAACAGACTGCTGACAAGCTTATCAATGAAATACAATGAAGCTTTTAGACTTATAGTTTACACATGTTGTTATAAAATAGCTTAACAATAGCGTCCCAATGAAGGAGACATTTTCATAACAGATTCCAGAATTTGTCACCTTGATTTAATACACTAGATTATATACAATATACCCTTGTTTGCTCCCTTATTCATGAAAGTTTCTTTTATTACAGAATCGGAAATAGAAAAAAAAATGATCTCACAAAAAAAAAATAATAATAAGTGCATACTTTCATTTCATGTACTTTTCTTTTCACATTGCACAATAGCTATTATTGCACTACTGTTTACAAAAGTATAAAAAAAAATTTAAGATGAATAAAGAATTTTGAGAAATTCTAAAATAAATTTACCAAATAAAAAAAAAATCCTTCGAGCTATGCATTTCCTCCAACAAGTTATTCACATTTGGATATTTGTAAATAAAAAATAATGAAATGATCATATTGCCAAGATTAACTGGTGTAATTAATCTAATCAAGTCGACATTTAACGTGATCTGCTAACAAATTTATCGACCCATAAAACATAATCTACCATACATTACATAACATGCTCTGAGAAAGAGCTAAAAAGACAACAAAACACAGTGAGCATGAAGATAAAATCTTATTTTGTTCTGAAAGAAGTGCATGCGCTGACTAAATCCAGATACATAAACAGCACATACATTTGTCTCTTGACACCAAACGGAAGGCAGAGAGCCCTGTGAAAACAAGACGGCAGTAAGTACATCATCGAAAACCATTTCAATTCCTTTTTTTTTCCCTCTCCTCCTCCCTTTTGCTCTTCCTCCCACCACCTTCTTCCCTTTTCCTCCTCAGTGTCACTGTTCATCGTAAGACGTTAAGCAAAGATGTCGGCGGGTCATTCATTTGGCAGAATGAAGAATTCCGTTGTCAACACGATGTCTCATTTCCAGCAGAGACTTCAAAGCAAATTACGATGATAAGATATCCCTTGTACATAGCCTTTTGCTATGCCCCCCTCCATCCCTTTTAAAAAGAAAATTTATTGTGTACAGCGATGAGAATTTCACAAATTCCTTGATAATAGGTGAGAGAACGTGACGGATAAAATTATCGGAGCAATAAATAAAACTGAAAAGAAATTTAATAAACGGTTTTTTTTCCCGGAGAGGAACGATAAGAATAGTTTCTAATCTCTATTCTCATTGAAGAAGTAAGTAATCTAGACATGTTCTATATATATAATTTTATTTCGATATGAAACGTTGATAAGATTTGAAAAAAAAATAGTTGAATTATTGTTAAACACTTTGATAATGAATTTTTAAAAAGTAAAAAAAAAAACTTGGGATTTCTTAGTAACTACAAGAGTTTCATCTGACAATAACGAAAATCTTTTTATTAAATAACAGAAAGGAAAACATGAAAATACCAATAATTTGCCATATTACACAATAACAGTCGAATATATATGATGTATGTGTTGTATAACATTGTTAAAGAGCATTTTTGAAATGCACATGCATATTGAAACAAGATATTTCTGACATGTATGTTGAAGATTCTCCTATCCAATTCAGCATGAGGGTTAAGTAAAGTAATTGAAATATCACTCATATTGCTAAAAAGATTTTTTAAAAATTTATCTTCGGGAATACTAAACCTCACCAAAAGGAGAAGGTACTACATGGGGAAGAAAAAAAACAATCACACGGTGCGCTTATACGGCACCACGATTTTGACACGCTTGATGCGTCGTACTATTAACATCTCACACTAATATGTGCTCGTTTAATACACAGAGATTTCCAATTTCAGGCAAGCGCGAGCATAAGCCCTCAATTCTCCCCATTTCAGACAAGCTTTACCTGGAATTGAATCGTTCTCACCACAAACCTAATCCTTAACCACCAAGCATTTCCAAAGAGTACCCTCCCAGGAACAGTACTCAGAATAACACCACGCATAAATCCAACGGCGGACACAATCACAAAACGCGAGTAATTCATTTCCAAGAAGACAGGCGCGTGACTTATAAGCAAAGACTCATAAATACTCTCTCTACTCGGCCTAACCCAGGGCTTGTTATTGGTGGAGGTCCCATCCTACGACGACTGAGCCTAGAAATTGATGCGACAGTCGCTGCTTCCGCCTAGGAAAGGGTTGAGCGTTTTCTGAGATATGGCTGCTTGGGAAAGGGATGTTTAAATCTTCGGCAATTAGTGAGATGTCGACGGCCGCGGTGGCGTTATAGATCGCCAGCGAGTGGCAGAGAGGATAGAAATTTATTGCCTGGCTACTGTTACCAGACCATTCTGTGATGGGACTCCGGCTGATTCGATGTTGCTCTGGGTACTGACCTGGAGGAGACGGTTGTAACTTAATTAGGTTCGGATATTTGAATGGATTTAAGTCGATTAAAATCACGTTAGCTTAAAATATGGTACGGGTTGCAATATGATGTAACAATTGAAATGACACAATCGTGAAACCCCATAAGAAAATTCAAACAAAAACTTAATGCACAATCACATAAAAAAATGGGGTGGGGGGAACTTTTGGAAAGGAAAACCAGTCATTCCGGAATTATTTCTTCATGTAAGGTAAATCCATAGGCGAGAAACTTTTATTCCAGAAACATTTAAAAAAGCAACATGGATTAGCCAAAATATACTTTTTGAAATCAATATAAATGTAAAAAAAAATATTTTAGTTACAGTGTTAATTTTAATTCAAAAATATAATTAAAAGATATATCATATAACAGTTAAAAAATTGCGCTAAAAATAACCGATCTACACACTTTAAAAAAAAAAAAAGAATCATTAATTTCAGTTTAAATCTTTTATTTGATTTTTAAAGAATATTTGAACAACTACAACTAGTAATTTAATTTATATAAAAATAAGGACTTTGAAATCCCACTTCAAAATTACTAATTTCGAGAAAAATTTACTCGGACACAATTCGTATGCAACTTTTTCATATTTTTATTATAATTCATATTGCCACTTTCACGGTTATTTGAATTAAAAATTTTCAATATACACATCACAAATACGAATTCAAAGAACCCAATTTTTCTCAATTTCAATCTAAGAGCAAAGAATCTAATTTTTATACGAAAAAAAAAATGCAAATTAAGTTAAAATAAGATAATTTGTTCATTTCGAAATAACATTACCGCTTACGCGATTTCAGACCGTACAAATTAAGAATACCACACGGCTAAATCTTAAAAACAGTCGCAAAAGTGAAACTACTCACAAAATCTATAAATACTACCGTAGCAATCACAAAAAAAATTGGGCGAGAACGGGTCGCATATTCTTATCAGAATATAAAATGAGAAAAATAATAATCAGATACTCGATTCCATAATTTTACGCTCCGGATGCGGTAAAGTGGCAAAAGCCAAGGTAAGTTATTTTTACAAAAGAGGCGGAAAGCAGGAGGATTTTAAAAACAAATCCCCCACTTGAGGAGCAGTCTTTCCGGATTAAGCGCCGTCAAAACAACTAAAGCCGCACTGAGCAACGTGAGAATATGAAGCTTAAGAATGAATGATGCATTCTGAAACTGAACATAATAATGCACCCGGGTTTTTCGTCCCCTCCTATCCATTAACTTTACAGCCTTACTGAATATAAACTAGAGAACGTCGTTATTAATTATGTGAAAGATAAAAGTTAGGGAGACAAAATAGCGGTGTAATGAAAAATGTTACTTACCTGCCAACATAGAAAGGTAAGGATCAGTGAAATTTGCATAAGTGATTTATTTATACAAAAATATTGCATTATACGGCGCAGTTTATATGGTTATTCGAATTTCTTTCTTCGCTTTTAACGTTTACTATCTTTTAGTTAGAGAGATTTTATTCGGCCGGTTAAAATTCATAGTAAGGGATTAATGCATTAAATCAAAGTACTTCATCTTGGGAATAGTTTAAGTACTTAAATCAAATGACTCGGGAAATAATTGATTATTTAAGACTGAACTAAAATTTTACAGTACTTAACCCTAATATCATGGCATTGATAATTTATATACGTAATAACTCGAAATTGATTATTTTTACTATTCATTATCACTTTAATAATTCTAACATCATTTTGTTCTGTTTTATCAATTCATAATAAAATTAAAAATAGAGTTCATAATAGAATTAAAATTGCACAGGAAGAGTTAAAACGTTAACTACTTTCAAAGACCCTCAGAATTTTGAATCACGGTCGAGATGACAAATACAAAATGATTCCTCATTCTCGTAATTTCCAGACAACGTTAAGTGAGGCCTAGGTAAATTTCACGTTCATTATTCCACGTGAAACTCTCAAGCGGATTCACGACTCAACTCAAACCGGCCATGAAACAATAAAACTCTCAACCATGATCACCGGCTATTATGGTTCTCTTTAAAAGAACAAGTAATTGACATGAACTGAAAGCATCATACCGCTAATCTTATTAAAAATAGATACATAACGTATATGTAGTATTATTTAAGGAAACAAACCCATAATTTTGAGATTACGGTCTTTAAAATAGTTTCATGATACTTAAGAAGCGAGGGGGGGGGGAGGTGAAAAAACAGTAAAATGGAAGGAAAATTACCAACATGTTACATAAAATGAAATTTAAATTAAGCAACTCGTTACTTTAAAATGTAGGACACATGAAAAGAGCTGTCAAAACGCACTATTCTTCTTTGAATTTTTTCCCTCTCAGTCAAATACAGTCATAACTGGTACGAATTGAAAACAAAATGTCGAAAAATTCCACGATTTTTTTTTTTCATCAACATTCGAGAAATCGAGGGAGTGAGAAAAGAATATACCACTGAGATCCGGAAAAACCTCTTTTAATTTATTTAAATTGAACGTCACACATACACAGAAGAAGAAAAAAACACCATTTCGAAAATTTAACCCAACTACATCACACCTTGGAAGGAAATAACAAAATTAAACACTTTTCGGATGAAAGTAGGTTAAAGCCGTATGATTACCATTTCTTAAGCCTTGCGGGTTGCGAGGGAGGCTAGAATCGTGCGCGTGTAACAAATGCAAATGAAGACATTTAACAGGGATGGTGTTAAAAAAGTTTTGATTCATTTATACCGAGAATGAAAGAGTTTGGAGATAATAAGGAAGAAAGTTGCTACGTCACCTAAAACCCGAAATTATTCTGTCAGTCAAAAGAGTATTGAAATGTGTGCTTTTAAAAATAAAAATAGTCTGAATAGCAGCGCAAGCGTATGCAAACCAAATTAATACTTCTTAAGTATATTTCTAAAAAGAGAAATCTTTTTCCATAAAAAAAAAAAAATTATGACTGAAAATTAATTTCAGTAAAATAGGGTGCAGAATTCGGCACTGGAAGGATTTTACAAAATGGTTCGTCCACATTTTTTATTTATTTCTGAATTAATAAATTGTTTATGTGCTTACCAATGTACAAAAAAATGATGCCTAACAAATATACATATTTATTTTAAAATTTTACCTGTCAAGAAAAGCTGCTACTCTCAATGTAGAAACCTTCTAATCCAAACTCGTTCGGAATATATGCTACAGCACTTCTTACATCTGCATCACGTTTAACATTTTTACTTAAAGAATAATAAATAAAAACCTGGTAGATCTTAAAATATATATTATAAAGTAGATCTAAGTTAATAAACAATTCAAAATTAAAGATTCCATAGTTAAATGTACAATGATAAATTTTCTTCTTAGCATAGCCTTAGAATTAGACATGTAAAATGAGTGTTAACATTCAAAAAAATGATCTTAATATAAAAATAAAATAATAAAATAAAAAAAAAAAAGTAAAACCTATAATCTTACAAATACATGAAGCAACTGAGATATTTGTGATTCCACAAATCTTGATATCAATGAGCGTTAAAAAGCAAAATTTCATGTAATGAATTTCATGATTGATGAAATAGTCTTTTAAACCATATGAAATTTTTCTTCTTGTAACACATGCTCTAATGATTTTCGAATCGGTTTTTGTTATGCAGGGTTCATTCAATCATGGAGAAAAACTAGTAGAACTATTGTTATAAAATAATTGCATAATTAACATAATCAGATTTAAGCTAAGAACACAAAGATTTGCGGGGGGAAAGAAACTAATTTATTAATTTCCATATTAATAAATGAATACATTATAAATAAATCGGCAATTAAGAAAACTCCAGATTAGATTACTTTAAAATTACATCAAACGAGCTAATAGATATGAGAAATGACATAAATTACTCATTAAAAGAAATTTCACATTCCAAAATTAAAGTCAATTTACTTTCAAGCAACAAACACGTTTAATTGAACCAAGCGATTTCAATTATATAATTAACGTCACACTGAGAAGCAGCACGAGGGCTATTGGTAACGGACCTCAGTCAAGTGACGAGGACGAAACTTGAGCCGACACCTCCCTCTCCAAACCACGTCAACATGAGGACTAGGAACCTCGACCAGATTTAACGTGCGTCAGCCCCGTTATACGGCGGGTCTTAAAAATGACATCAGTGACTATGATCACTGCAATGGGAAAGTATATAGTGTGACGTTGGACAATTCGCGATTTTCTCTTTACTAATCTCAGGGGCTTTTATCAAGTTTAATTGCATAACATAATAATTTCTTCCCAACAAAAATTAAATGTAATTAGGTAAATCGGATGAAGGTAAAATGAAGTGAAGTGATTTGGATATGATAAATAAATGAAATGTAATTAATGGGAAATGAGAAAAGAGAGAGAGATAGAGTATAAGGATTGGCAGCCCGAGCATTGTTTCTAAGCTTAAAGTTTCTCTGTTTGTTTTGTTGATTGAACTGCATTAATCTACGTTGTTGCTGTCAAAGAAAGAGTAGAAATCGACAAAGAGTGGATTGGTAAGAGATTTCCTATTTAATTATAATATAAGACTGTGAGGTTAGGGGGGAATTCTTTTGAAAAGAACCTATGTTATTCTGAATTGATAATATAATTTTGTTTGTTTAGTCTCGTGTTTTCTCAATTAGTGTTTTGTCATTTTGGTTTAATACATTAAATTCAGATAAGGCACAAAAGCCGAATGCGAACAAACACTACAATATCATTTTATACATTTTTACTGATCTCGAAAGGTAAACAAATAAGACAAAAGAAAATTCCATGTCAAAAAACAATTAGAAATATACTTTTAAAAAAACTAGAAAAATTCATTTTCGCCCCATCCCCAAAAAACAATATTCATAAAAACAACACTCCATCAATCCATTATAAAAGACGCCAAGGAAAAAGAACTACCAAGAGTCAAAAAATTTAATGAAATGTTCCTTTCAAGTGAAAAAAAAAAGGGGGGGGGACGAACCGGAACGATTAAACTGATGTGGTTCCAATGGAAACAAACACAACCCATACAAGAAGGAGAGGAGAGAATAAAAGGTTCCGAGGTGAAACGCAAATGGATCAGATTTATATATAAAAAAAATCTTTATGACAATAGACTACCGGGCCACCTACATAAAAAAAAGAAAGAAAGAAAGAAACAAAAGTTAGATCTCTCCGTATGAAAATACGCAAGAAAAACTGGCGATCTAAATTTCACGTTCTTTTTTTCTTTTTTCTTTCTCCTGAGCGACACATTCGACGACAGACTATGACGAAATGAATTCGGAAACGTATTCTGGCAAAACTCGTGTCGTGTATCCAGCATAGAAAAGGGGAGGGTATAAAAAAAAAAAGGAGAAAAAAATAAATAACAATTTAAGATAAAAAGAAAAGATAAGTTAAAAGCAGAAAGTGGAGAGGGCCTGATGCCACTCCGGCAGATACAAATCGGCTATTTTTATTTAGCGCGGAAACCGTAGCTCTTATTTTTCTTTAAACCATTCCCTCTACTTTCACGGTTATCATGGAGTGTAAGAATTTGTACTAATTAGCGTTGGATTCCGCGCTCCTACGACCGCCTTGTAAAAGGGTAAAGAATAAAACTCCCTTATCTTGTGTAATTAACACCACACTCTCGTATGCCTGTCACCGTAACTAGGCAAAATTAATCATGGACGGCCCCAAATGAAATTTAAGGTGCTCTCTTTCTTCCCTTTTACCTGCGAGATGTTTTTAGCGCGTTAATTAATTATTTTCTTTTATTTTTTTTAAATAAAAGAGTTTTGCGACTCGACGATAAAAAATGGTAAGAATTCTTAATAAATAATGTTCGTTGAGTAGAAAAAACGCAGCTTAATCACATTCTTCTGGAAATGTTTTCGAGTTGTAGAAAAGAATGATTCGTTTGATTAAAAATATTCCAAGAATGATTCGTTTGATTAAAAATATTCCAAGAATGTACAAGATTTTGAATAATCGTGTGAATTCTTGGTAGTTCTGATATGGATAGTAATCAATGTTTACGTGCAATATCAGTTAAGTTATTTTTTTAATAAAGAAGTCCAAGATATATGGGGGGAGGGAAATGAAAGAAGATTCAGAAAGAAAAATTGTTGTGATGACTGCAATATCCCTCCCCTTTTTTGGAGGTAGTTGTTTCAAATAACTTTAAGTTCAAATAACCAAAATTTTAGTCGAAGTTATTATTTTAAAAAAATAAATTTTACAAAAACTTCAAAACATTTCCAAATATAATAAAAAGATCAAACACTCAATTTTTTAATACATATATATATATATATATATATATATATATATATATATATATATATATAATCAGTATATATATATATTATATATATAATCAGTGCGTATAAACTGTGAATATTAAAAAATAATAATTGTTTTTTTTAATAAATGTAAAGTAGTTTTACAACAGCGTAACTCTGCAAGTTCTCTGAACAAATTAACTGGAGTATTCAAAAAGTACGTTTCACATTCATATCAATATGATGGTGAATAAATTGATGGTCAATGCATACGATAGATACACACATGCAATAATTAACAAAAATATCAAAGACACGGATCACACGGTATTTTCGAATTTAAAAAAAAAAATTCCATTCGCATATCATTATCATAAAAAAATATTTTAAAAAGGCTTTATCTAAATTATGTTCTGTAATCAACAGAAATCCACACCGACAAGTCGAATCAAATTACCCAATCACTCACTATCACGTCAAAAAATATTGATACCGCATAGCAACTCAATGCAGTTAACACAGAAGCCATTTTTTTAACAAAAAAAAAAAAAAAAAAAAAAAAAAAAGGATCCGCTATGATTTCAGGGTCGGCGAAAGAAATAGGGAAAACAAGACCGCAGACTCAACAACACTTCGACGTGACAAGTGAGCAATGCAAGTGCTTCTGGAGAGAATAAGTAAAGGCGATGTTTTGTTTAGGATGTGAAATGATAGAGGTTTGCCACGACCGCGTATCGAAGTGTTTACGTTCGGCTGATAGACTGGATGAGAGATGGGCCTCTTGACTCCCGGTAATTTGGTACCCTGGGTCGTGTTAAGTAATAAGCAGTTCGCCCATCAACAGCTTAAATCTTTAGTTTGCAATTCAGCCGAATGTGCTCACATGGACAGAAAAAGTGGGGGTAGAATAGTTTATTTTCATAGCCGTTAGATGGATCATGCACTCAGTCGGATTAAAAATTTCGAGACGATGAGAATGTAAAACGATAGTATTGTCAGTGATAAAAGAACAGATCAGCAGTGTTCCATTTTTGAAAGATCTTGAGGGGCGGCCGACCCCATCTGACCTTCAGTTGTTAAACAGGGCCCCATTCATCTTTTTTTTTTTTTTTTTTTTTTTTGTTTATATGTGGGTAAACCATAATCATAGAATGGTTTAAAATATTTTTCATAGTTTTCTATGGAAAATAGTTATTTTCTAAGTAAAACATTTCTATAGCATGAGCGAAATTAATTTACCCCCTTCCAAGTTTGTTCATGATAGGACAAAATTTTACTTTTTTTCGAAACCATGCTTCTTTTTCCATGTAAATCAAGGACAATATTTTAAAATCACAATGAAAAAATATAAATAATTTAGGACAAAAGATAATGGAAATAAGTGTACTTTCAGTCGAGAGTGATTGTCTGGTCAAAGCTTTGTCCACTTTGTTCCCCTATTGCTTAATCTTTTGAGTTCAACTACATTTAATGTAATTTCAAAAGTACCGACAATACGCAAATGTAACTTAGTACTTCCTGTCATAGTCAAAATTATTTAGATTCATTATAGAAAATATTCATTCAAAAAAGTATTTTGTTGTACATTTAACAAGGATATTCAACTAAATATTTTTTGAGGATAACTAAAACATATTTTATTTTTAAAAGAAAACAATATCAAATATTTAATATCAATTTACATGAGCTTAAACTGATACTGAAACATTCATACACAAAGACATGAGACAATTTCATGTATTTAAATATGTTCAAGCTCTTCTGATGATGCACCACTTACAGCAATGATTGCCAAACATGGTGATGAGCCGTTTAAAATGCACAACCAAGAGATTGTGCCACTCCTTGAAAAGAAACTTACGAACCAGTTACCTAAGGGGTCATTTGAACTAGACATTGCTTAAGCAAACAGCAAATATATGCAATTCTTCAACTGAACTCAAGAATTAGTTTAACGATATATATTTTTATGATGCATAATAATAAAATATTTTAAATGATAGTCAAACTATTTCAAACTCAAAATGAGAATAAATCAAAAGAAAACAGCATCGTAAACGAGGTTTCTTTTTTACCATAAAACTATAATGCGTTTTTTTTTTTTTTAACTTCATAAATCTGTCAACATGAAATTGTCCATTACATATATACATCATACATTTTACATGTTTATCTCAAAAAGACCAGTTCCTTGGTAGGCAGTTGCTATTATCCCTTCTAGAGGTGAATATCTCAAACAGCGCTAGCTTTCTTCTTTCACTATAAAAGCTGAATTTTTAAATAAAAATAAAAGTCATCATTGTTACTTTCCCTAGAGACAATGAATAAAGAATAGAATCTAGCATAGAACTAACCAATGACCAACTATACAAACTTATTTATGGAACAGATACGACCGAAAAGAGCTAGTCACATCCTTATAAATAAAAAAATCTAGATGTATAAAAATATGCATCTTGGTTCACGAGACAGAGAACTAGTGACTAAGGTGGGGAGCGAAAAGAGATGGGGGAGGGAGGAAAGATTGCGGGGTTGGAAGAGGGGTCAAATCGTGATATCAACCGACCTAGTTCCCCTGTATGATGGTGTAAAGAGGCTGTTCTCATTGGCGACTTATCTCTCTAGCTTTGTATTACATTGTTGGATTTTGTGCGATAAAAACCAACAATGAGAAACAGACAGCTATTGCACATCAAGCGTTTTGATGCCATTCAAGTGGACGAAATAGTAGACATGATTTTGTACTTGGGGGGCCCCCCCCCCAAAAGAAAGTAAAATACACATCGACGAGGTTTCTTCTTCAGATATGAATACATTTGAAAAGCGAAGAATAAAGAAAAGAAAGGAAAAAAAATCTTATGACAGTAATATAATAGATGGAAACTGCAAAAGACTTGGTTGAATACTGTTTATTGGTACTGAGCCTTGTTAAGAGAACAACAAGAAGAATCCACATTAAGTCATTTTCATTAATCGGTTATGTTACCAAAATTTTCTAAAACGTAAATAACTGCGCTTGTGCAGATAGGATGCATGCTTTCCTTAATTACGAATCTTTTGGGAGGGAGAGGTGGGTAGTCGGATGAAATAAAAGGAAAATAGAATTATAATGAGGGGAGAACGCTTGTAGACCGCAAATGCATTTATGCATAATCCTTTGTGCTAAAATCCATTTTTTTTTTCAATTAATAATAATTTTATTCCGTCATCCAAAACAAACCATCAATATTCTACTTCAGCTTCAAGATCTGACCGCTTTTTGATAAAGTAGAATACTTAGCTGTACATTAATCATTTTTGATACTAATAACCTCGCGACTTTTGTCTTCCGTTTATATTCAATTTCCTTTTCTCTTTGATTTTAAAAAAAAAGTTTTTTATACCTGTTTTCCTAATCATCTTAAAATGCAGAAAGATAAGTAATTATTCGAAGCAATACTTATTTATTATTCTAACGGTTTTAAGCATCTTTACAATCGTGTGCTACGATTTCATGCACACCGCTACTAGTTATGCTTTAATGATATGAGAATCGGTCAAAAACAAGAGATGCAGAATTGTCGGATTTTATATTAAAATAATTTTTATTCTAAAAGGGCTCTTATCTTGCAGATCGTCCCGGAAGCTTTTCTATCTAATGCTGGCACTCTTGATTTAATTTTATTCCCTCTTTGTTTAAAAAAAAAGGGGGTGTCATTTTCACTTCCCGTCGAAAAAATGTAAAGGTTTTTTTTTTAAAAAAAAAAAAATAATAATAATAAATAAAACAAGTGTTTTAATTATAATTTTTCATGCTGACCACTTCACACTCAAAGAACCCCGTCTCAAAAATACCCATTTATTTCCTATATTCATTACATACTATCAACAGATCTGTTGGTCTTCCAACGGGTCTCCCTGAGACCTTGCATTTTTGTCCCTGAAACAAAAATATAAGGTTACTAGCAAAGCTAGATGTACATCTTCGATACATGTGAAGGCTAAATTTCAAATGTTATTTGATTGTTTGCAGAGTAGTCTCAACACATGTACAAATGCCAACATAATCTATCCATAAGCCAAACATCTCCACGACTGCCGAACTTATCACAAGTTTACGATCTCTAATCACATTTCACTTGGAAAGCAAACTCGTCTCATCTGACAGATGGTTAAAAGGGTCGAAACTTTCTTTTCGCTAACTCCGCTTTGGCGCAGAGCTGGCTACTGCAACCCTCCGTTGGAACATGCAAGGCAATTAAGTTTAATGGCCACTTCTCGATTTCTCAAGGTGTCAGAGGCGTCAACCTCACTGTTCGTAATTGCGCAAAAGCCAGTCTGTGTCGTCATATATGTATATACACATATTTCTTTCCACAAAATAAATGCAAATCAAACTTGTAAAAGTTCTTCGGACACTTGTTATGGAGCGGACTCGAGTAAATAATTTTCGATTGAAATTTTACTCACAAAGGTATGACCTGGTAGATAACATGAATATGTATGACAAATCAGTTTGAGAAAGTAGAAAACAATTGAGTTCTGGTTTTAAAAAAGAATTACCATTTCATAAGCGAATGTTCTTTAATTGTTACATTCGTTCTCTTTAAATTATTTGTATGTAACCTAACCACCGCCCTGGGATATCAGAATACTGATCAAAGTTCAGGGTGGAATTACTTAGAGCAATGATAATAATTTAATAAAGTAGCGTAACTTGCTATTGTTATTTAAAAAATTTCATGCTTGTAAAAAAGAAAATTGAATCCCTTCAGTACTGAAATTCCAACGTTTACTTTTTTATTACTTCAAAAACAAAATTTTTAAGAATTGAAAATAACTCATTTAGGGATGCGGGAATAGTTTCTTTATTTGTATAAGGCCATTTGAATACTTCACGTAAAAAGCAAGCTATTAAGATGTACCAGAGCTAACCAATATTTTTAGCATAAAATGTTTAAATTAGGCATGTTTCCCTTAGTTAACAGTAGTATCAATTGATCGACGTCTAAAATACAATCTTTACATTGTTTTTAACCAAATAACAGTACCTTCTTTTTTTTAAAAAAAAAAAAAAAATTAAAGATTAGAATAATGAAAATATTCATTTGCATATTTTTAATAATTGTAAAAAGAAAAAAAAATTAATACATTAAAAATTAATAATTTAATCAAATACACAGAATCAATTTTTTTACTTAAGACATTCCATAAAAGCAAAAAAAGTTATTTGATTTTAGTCAAAACTAAATTTTACTTTCTCAGGGATTGCTATTTCAAAAACAAACAATCAATCTAAACAATCTAAATGGGCATCTCAAAATAACCAAAGAAAGAATTAACTTTGGCATAAACCCTTTTGTTTTCGCTTGAACTTGGTATTCATTACTTATTGGAAGAGCAAAGTGAAGCTATTAACACCTTGAGTGAAAACAATGAGTTATTTATTCTATCTTACGCGCGAAAAGGCATCTGCTGCAAGTTTAAAAAAAAAAACACTTCGATTAAAATGAACACTCACTCCTACAGCTAATAATCGTCCCGTGGTTAAAAAGACGAGTGAGGGAGAAAAAAACAGGAAACTAAACATACAAAGGTAAAAAGTTTTAATTGGACGCCAAAGTTACGCACGAGCTCACCATTGAAAAGGCGGAGAGAGTATTCGAATAACTGACATAAAAAGTTTTCAAAATAACAAAAAAGGAAAACGTTTCAAAAGGGATACGAACGTGTTGACGCGCGTGCTAAATCTTCAAAGTACAATTAACATTAACGCGAAAGACAAGAGTTGAGAAAAAGAAATCTTCTAGTTAGAATCAAAGATTGATGACTAAAAGTTACTTCGAAAGTGAAAAAAACAATCTATGCAACAAACAATCTAATCTTTTGTGTCGATATAATAGAATGAAGCGGCGATTATGTGAGATGGAATTCGTGACATCTTTTACAAGCCTATTTATGCGCGAATAACCAAGCTCTAGTTTGCAAAAGCACCTTGAAGGGGGGAACACAGCGAGCAATGCACGAAATCCTTTAATGATAATAAAAGCCATTTTCTACGCATTCTTTGTTATTCTGCCTTTGGCTCTTTTGTTCTTCTATTTATAACAAGAATCCAATAAATAAAACCTCGGCCACTAATCAACATCCCCAAACACATATAGGCTTATATAAACAATCGTACGATATAAAAAATATAACGGCTTGTTTGTCGTGACTGGTTACAATCAAACACAAAAGAGAAGAAAAAAAAGTAATATTTAATTTTTTTTTCTTCGCTAAAAAATGATTGGACCATTTTTAAACAAATTTTGCCTTTTTTTAATGAGAATGCCAGTGATAATAAAACACACAAAGGAATGAATGATAAAAAAAAAAATTAACAATCAAAGCATATGAAGAAAAATCTTTATAGAGCTGAGAGACAAGTTTTTATTTTTCCAGCAGGTCGTACACCGAACTATTCGTCCAATTATGGCAATAGTACGAAACTAACGCAAGTGGAATGGTACGACCTTCAACCGTTAATATCGAAGGACAACAAATGAAAAAGGAGACTTTATAATTAAAAGAAATGCTTGTGGACAAAATGGCGACGGAACATCAAAAGAAAAAATAGAACAATTTCGGTACTGTTTCAAGGCTGAGTCATCTGGCATCTCCTCTTCAATTGTTAAATGATATTTTTTTTTTAAAAAAAAAAGTCGTAGCTTCCTAAAGGTTTTTGTTCCGAGAAATAAAATTAGTAGAACAAATTCTATTCCGATTTTGAGGTATTGATTGTTCTATAAATCTAGGAAAAGTCAAGTAGCTCAGGAGTTTTATCAAAATTATTACGACGTTTAATTACAGGGAAAACACATAAATTACCAGATGAAATGATAACTATCTAATTTTGAAATAAATTTACACACAGAAAAAGCGGAACATTCTACAGCATAAAACAAAATAGATTTTTTAAAGTGCTAAAATCTTCAGTAAAAATGCATTAAAAGATTAATCCCTCATACAAATGATACATAACTCATTTTCATTTCATTATTGATATGATTAATCACTCTTCTCATTGAAAGCATTTGTTCATTTTGAAAAATAACATTGTCATTCTTAGAAAATAATTTCACAATCTAATTTGCCAGTCTTCAATCACTATGCAATTATGAGAAATAAGTACAAAATAATCCGTGTAATTGCTTCGAGAGAATACAAGAAACTAAAAACAAAAACCTGTAAATACACAAAGACTCATAACTTTAATTAGTTTAATTCTAGCTACATCCAATTACGAGTCATTAATCTTGCTCAGTCACAACAGAATAGCATCCAACAAATTAACGGGATTTAACTTAGCGTAAATAATAGAACTTGTTTCAATGAACAATTCGAATAATCAAACGGTGAAATTCTTTCCCGATCAATTTAAATTTTTTTGAAGATCAAAGTGCAGGTCAGATTACTTAAATCGCAACTATGCTTCATCAATCAGAACACACAAGTCAAAAACAATTATACAACGAACACTGATAGGCACAACGCCTTTGGTGTGAATGCCAAATATAACCACTTCCTAGTTTGCGTGTAAGATAATTGGCCGCAAAGCCGCGGTCAAGCGATCGCGGTTGATATCCACTTACCAGGAGGAAAGGCAGAAGGGGGGAGAAGTGTTAATTTTATTTGGAAGTTAAAAAAAAAAAGTAATAAGCAAGGTTAACTGGAAACCAAACATTCTAGGATTACAATATAAACAAGTTTTGAACCGGATATTATAACCAAGATGGAGGCGAAATGAACTAGAACAGCAAGTGAAAATTCTTTGTTCTTACTCATGTCAAAAAGGGGATGAAAAAAGAATAAGTTCTTTAAAAAAGAATCGGGATTATTCATAGACGTTTCAGTGTTGATTAAAAGTGAAAATTAATTAATGCCATACAAAAAGGAGTTTAGCATTCAGTAAATCATCCGCTGAAATATCATATTATGCCCCACATATCTTTAAAAGACGTTCACAGAATAGTTGTCTGTCTAACGAAATTGAAATATTTTTATCTGATGAGGAAAGAAAAAATAGAAAAGCATAAAGACTTGGATTATTTCAACATCTCACAGAAAGATAGTCTTTAAAAATGCATCTTAACGAGTTTTCGGGATTTCTTTTTTTTCTTTTTTAATTATTAAAAAATAATGCATTATCCTAAAAAAAAATACTTGGGATTTCCAAAATTTAATTAGTGCATTTATGATGACAATTAATGAAAAATGTTTATATTACCCATCTTTTAATCTGGTACAGTACAAAAAATACCACACCAATAAAATACAGCTTAACTATTTTACAATCTCAAAGAAAGTAAGAGTTATTTTTATACGAAGACAAGTGTTTATTTTTATACGAAGACAAGTGCCATTCAACATAAACAGCCCACTTTTTCAATAATAAAACGCTTGACAAAAAAAAAAATCAGCATGTGTGAAGGTCATATCATAAACCGTTTCTAATACCATAAACCACTTTAAGTAGAAATCATTCAATAGTTATGAGGGGTTTCCTTCAAAATTAAATTCTTTGATAATGACACAAATTCAAAACCCATACTGAAATCGAAATTAAGGTTCAAAATGACTAAGGTATAACGTTTCATCATAACTCAACAGCCAAATAATCATAAACTCGACTTTTACACTACATATCATTCTTATCTGCTGCATCTCGAAACGCTTTACGGTGCTACCCACCTTCCTTCCAAAGCAAAATCAAGAAGTCATTCATCTTTTGGGCGTTTACTGGAGTTTTATTTCTTCCCGCCATATTATATTGAACAATTTGGAAACGAACGGAAAACATTGCATTCCTTTTCTGGCAACCAAGTAGCACACTTTGAGATCTTCAGAAGGGAGAAAAAATATTGAATATAAGTATGTATTTCTACTACAAAAAAACGTTAAATAGTTTTGTGTGTTGACGATCACCACATTCTAAAATTTGGGTAAAAGCGATGGATCCAGCATTATTATACTTGAATTGGATTGATTACTTATAGGATTGCTTGATGAAATGTTGGAAAAGTAAACAATTTTAGTACCCTCCCAAAATGTGTAAACTATTTAGTTTTTAATTATTCTTAAAAAAATATCATTATATATGAAAAAGTCATTTTAATACTGAAACAATGTTGTCGAAATTGCCCTTGAACGGCATTCCGTAGTTGAAAAATTCATCTCGTCATGAGTACAATTTAATTTGAATATAGTTGCTAAAACTACCTTAGAGCAGTGCCCCACAGTTTTTAATATAAAAAAAAATGGGCACTAAGCATAAAAATCTAGTCCCAACGCATTTATCAATAATGTCCTCCTCCACGATACCAGAAGCAGAAACAGTGGTTTAGATTTCTATGATGGAAAATTCCGGTTAGATTTAATAAAGTAATATAACTGGAATAACAGAAAATAACTAGGGGGATATTGGCGAAAGACCTCTTAAATTTGAGCCTCGATCAAGCGAAGAGGATGACATCTAACATGAAACCTTTTTTTCCAAACTTCCCCACTACGCCAGCGTGAGAACGTGGGACAATTGTGCAGCCCACGACTCGACGAAAACAACGCCGGTCGTAAGTTCGTGACCACGACCACTTGACTACCGCGGTCTATAACGGAACAGGAAAGCATGGATTGTTGGCATATTTATTGCTATGGACAAGTAATCAATGTAAGGAATATATTCATTACTCTAACAAAATAAAACACTTTCTAGTGAAAAAAATGTATATTCGCGTTATAAATGACAAAAAAGAGGGGGAGGGGGGAATAGGTGACCTAAATTTATGTGAAAGCGTTCTTGAACATCGTTACGAGCCGCGTCATTTACATAAAAGTCATCCCTCCATACCCGAGGTGTTGCAACAAGTCGTACTCCAGACCACTTTTTGAACCTCAGCCACACATCATTTGCCTTAAGGGTATGGGAACATTTTTTTATATTTTTTTTTTCAAAGTGTGTGTGATCGTGATGGAAAAAGGCGGTTCGGTTCACTCATCAAAAAAGAATCAGCGACCATGGTCCTTTCCCCCCCACACCTATATATTTCTGCAGGGTGAACTTACCTTCCAAGAACCTCCGCCAATGTTGAGCAGATGCGTGTACAAATACTACTTTCCCTTTACTCGCATATCGCCATTCCATTTCTTGTATTTTATTTACTTATTATATTTTTTTGCTGGTGGCGTTTCTTTTTTCGTCTGCTGAAGACGGCCGCAGGGTACTTTAGTTTATATATATTTGAGGTTCCTTTCTTTTTTTGTTATTTGTTCGTTTACTTATTTATTCGGTTTATTTTGAGTGACAGGTAACGCAGCTAATGAACGGCAATTTCTAAAGAAAACCACCGAAGGGAGAGGCTGGTTTTTCTCCGATGCACGCGTACATTATTTGCACGTTCGCCATGCTAATTGCAATAATTTTGGCTCATTTTTGAGAATCGCCTTGAACTCACTGTTTGTAGAGAAGGAAAGAAGATATCCGAAAAAACTTTTTCCCTAAAGAAGAAAAGAGGAATTTAAATCCTGCAAAGAAACCAAAAAAAAAAGTTATATTTTAAGCTTTATTTAATTAAAATTAACTCACCTTTCAGCCATCGAAAGCTTCAGAATATTTATTTAAAAAAAAAAAAAAACATGGAGAATTTTACATGAAAAATGAAGTCAGAATAAAAAATAAATTTAAAATATACTAATTACGCATTTCATATTAATTTTTAAATGATACCCCATTTTAGATATTAATGATCAACCTTCATAATTAATGTTCATACCCTTCATAAGTATTTCAACTATAAGAGCCTTAGTCTACAGATAATAAAGAGCCATGTTTGTTAATGATGGTTTATTAACTTGTTGCTTACCTATTAAGAGCTTTATATGGATCAGATTTGAAATGGAACTTGATTAGAGCTCTATTTCGGTTTAATATCGGATTCATAGATTTTAAAAAATATATTCATTTGAATCAATAACACTTTATTAAAATATTTCAAAGGAAACTGCACTTAAAAATTTTCAGATAATTTCACAGTCATCGATAAAAAAAAAAAAAAAAAAGAAAACATACAGAAATTGAAAGAAATCAACGATTTTTAATTCTAGCTAAATTTAAAACAATTCATCGTCAATAATGTTCAACACAGTGTACGTGTCATAAGTCTTATATACTAAGTAAACTTTATTCATCTAAACTGTATTTCACAATTTGAATTTTTTTAAGTTCAAACAATAGCTTTCATACATCCCCTTTTAATTATTGTTTTCTTATGTTACCTTATTTATTTCCGATGTTCGACATACGTTCATTTCACGATTTCTGAACAATTTTAATGAACTCAAGAGTTATGATTCAATTATTCCATACAAGTTGATTATGATTATCTGCAATTTTTGACAGCATTTCTAGTGAAGCTTGCTTAATTTAAAAGGATTTAAACTATTAAACATTTAATAAGCAGCAAAAGCACCAGGCAAAATATTTTAAATATTCAAAATTATCAGAATGTACATCAGGAAAGATTAAAGAATCTCATTAAAAATGAATTTTAATATTCGTTTGTTATCTACAGGAATTTTTACAAAAAGCGAGAGCGGCTATTTCACAGCATTACGATTATTAAAAACATATAAATCTAAACTAATGAAAAAAAAACTGATAAAGTCGACACGGAAATATTCCAACCACAGAGAGACAGAACAGTGCCTATCTTTCATCGAGGACCGTAAAAGCTAATGCAAATGAAGCCTTTTTTCAAATTGGAGAACCTGGTCACGATTCCTTATAGAATGCGAAAATGAAGCCATCAAAAAACTTCAACTTGCTGCAGCCTTTTGACTCGACCGTCTGACGTGCATCCATCCGTCTTATATACGGAGGTTTGTTAGAAAGGCACAGAGAAATGAGGGGAAAAAACGAAAATAAAAAAATAATTATAAAAAAATCGTCGCCTGAATACCACTGCCAATGAACTGGTTAAGCTGTAGGGGCTAAAAAACAAACCAAAAGAAACAAAACGCAGAAAGTACCTCTGCCGCACATCACTAAAGAGACGCCAGTCATTTATTATGGCCACTCTATATGCAGATCTCGCCACCTACTTAATATTTTTACTTGTAAATAGTTTTCTGAAAAATGGCCACCAATGCGATCTCTCAATGAAGTGAGCTGTTATTAATGATCGGACGGTTTAATTAAAAATTCATAAATTCTGTAAATAGGGTACATAAAAGGAAAAGGGCAAGACGAATGATGAATGTCTCGGAAAACAGATGGACTACATTTCTGATGACATTCGCATAAGGAAAATGGATGCTGGGGATCACGGATCAGACTTAGGGTCAGCAAATGTTCCACAGCGCATATCCATAAAAACAGAAACAATTACATGACGACGCTTCATCGGCTGAAAGTAAGAATAAGCAAAGGCGTCCATTGAATTGAAAAGAATGTTGAACCTGTCAGACTTTTAACTTTGGTGGTCCTCAGCAGAGTTGGTGAGTAATCTTTAAATGTGCTAGAGGATCCCTAAATTAAAGTTTTTAAATATTTAGGCTTTTTACAAATGAGTTTTAAAATGTTCATAGATAATTAAAAATGTTTAATTTCCGGGAAGGGGAGAATATGTCTTATCTGACTTTTGATTTTTAATTCGTATCCATTGTTAACAGAAAATTGTTTGCAGAGTGCTTTACAAGTATAATTATTGTGTGCAGTAGTAAAAGTAGAAAATATTAATTTCTAAGTGACAAATTGTTATTACATAATTGCTATTTTTTCAAAAAAAAAAAAAAAATGTTCCCTATGATCAAAAGTGGACTTCTTACAGGGAAAGTGTCAATTTCCCCCCCCCTCCAATTTTTTCAACCATCCCTATTTGACACTTAAAGTGAGCCCTGTAATTTTAATACAAATAATACTTACAAATAGATTTAAACTGTACGCAATTGTCTATTAATATAATAGTAAAATTTGATTATTTTAAGGCTTCACGTATTGTTCCGATTTATGAATCGATAAATTAAACTTTTAAAAATAAAATTGGAACTACATTAACCGAATGATTATATTAAAATATAGTTACGATACTGAACATACTACTAGCACAAGGCCTTTGTATATACACTCGCAAAGAAACTGAATTTTTTTTTATGCATTTGATTCTTTTTCAGGCAAAGTCGGTTACCGAAATTCATGGACAAGACGGGAGCAAGAAATGAAATTTAAAAGTATACTAGTTACGAAAGTTTTAAATGATTCGTAACTATTTAATATCAGAAAAAGCAATTAAAAATGCTAATGTAAAATTTAAATATTGCAAAAGCATATTTTAATCACTGAAATTACGAATTAATTTCAAAAATTGCAGTGCATAGTTGACAATTACAAAAAAATTCATATTAAACTTTTGAATAACCATGAAACAACCCACAGATTAAACTAGAATCAAAAAGAGACACGACGAAAGAACTTCATAAATTATTCCTCCCAATGTAGAAATATTAAACGACTATAAAAGCTCTCTAAAATTCACAAACAAATAAGAAACCATTGTTAAAAGAAAGGTCAAGGCTTCGAAATACGCGGAAGCAGAAAAATTTTCATTCACTTGAAATGATTAAATGAGATTTTGGATGGAATAAAAAGGTAAATAAAATTTTTAAAAAATGGCCCATTAAAGAAAAGAATAGTATAAAATCACATATCACAGAAATATTCGTTCGTTTGACTATTTTAAGAAAAAATGAAAATTCTCTTGACAACAGAATTCATTTCCACAAAAAAAATTCTAAAAATTATATAAGAAAATGGTTCTTGAGAAATAAAAGACTACAATGCGCTGTTATTCCAGAGATTTATTAAAACGAAGATTTTCTACGGTCGCAGTTAATGTAAAATGATTGTTCTGACCAAAAAAAAAGGGGGGGGGGGGGGCATTTGCAAAGAATTTCAAAGGCTAAATCCAAATTTCCTATTTTATCACTTTCACTATTTTTTAAATATCATATTGGCATTGAAAATTGGACATTTCTCAAAACTGAAATCTTGATGTGTTTTTAAAGAAAGCGACGATGTTGAATAGAATTTGACTTTTTTTTTTTTTATTTTATATCATTAAAACTAATCTCGTTTATAGGTTTGAAATTTATTAGTTTCTAGGGAAATGCGAAATAATGAGAAAAAAAACTATTAAAAAGTCTCAATTCATTTTTCAGTTACATTATCAGATACCATATCTTGTGGAATTAGTGATATAAAAAATTAACGTGAACAAAATTCGTCAAATCTCACAAGTTATATAAAAGACACCAAAGACTCGTTATGAGCTGCATTATTTTCATAACAAGTATCGATACATTTTTCATAAGAAACAAGTTTTTAAATATTTCATAAGACAATCCTCTACAACAATACAAAGATATTCCATCACGCTTATTTACTGCAAAATTTAAGAAGAATTGGGTAAATGTTGGAGCTCTTTGTATAGAAATTGCATTACAATAATTTAATGCCAACTGCTCTTCATTTAGATCAAATTAGCTTATTAAATACGGAGAGATCAATTTTTTTAAGTATTTCATTTTTCGATGAGTCTGAACAATCAAACTATGTGGTTATAAAAAAATTCAAATATTTCATGAATTTCCACATTTTTTTTAAATACGAAAAACATAAATTTCACAAAATTTCCAACTACCTATCCAAAACGTCTTTCTTCACACAAATGACAAAATTACATTTCTAGAAGAAACAAGAAGTTTACTATCTCAGCTACTAAATATTTTTTCTTCATATTTTATCTATAATCACGATAAGAATATTTCAAATATGAAGGCTATCGTAATTTTTTCTGCTGTTATGATCAACCGCGACAGATTACAAATAAAAAAAAAAAAAAAAAAAGACCAGAAAAGTACTATTATTACGAAGTAGCGGATTGGGGCAGAAATTCGAGCATAATAATCTGAAAGCATTCTTAAAGAGTTTGTAAACCGATTGTACTGCCCATTATTTACTGCTTCGAAGATAAGAACAATTGGTTTAAGAGCCACTAACAACCATAATTTCTCCCTATATTATAAATAAACCCGCATGTTTTCGAAAACTAAACAGAATAAAAAAATATAAAAAATAAAAGAATCTGTATTATTTGACATTGAAGATATGTAAACTCAGATTTTCAATGAGAAAACGGTACTTTTAAAATAAACGCCATTCCAGCCTTCAGCGACCAAAATTACAGTTCAACATGAATCACGATTCAAACTGAAGAAAATTATCCTTTGCCGTTTTTCTTTTCTCCCTTACCTAGTTTCGGTTTTTTTTTTTTTATTATTATGCAGATGAAAATCTGCAGGACTTCCATTGTATATTTATTCGAACTGGCCGAATGATGAAAACACTCCAAGACATTCACAGGCGATTATACAAGCAATGGTGTCAAGGTTCGCTAGCTTTGTAAGTCCTTACTGCTTTACACCTTACTAATACATTACGGGTCAAATGGACACCTCTTTATAAAATGGTTTCGCTTTTTTTTAACAGTTAAATGCTGGTAACAGGAGAATAATGAACAGATGGGATGCTGTCTTCATATATGCAATTCAATGAGTACCGGCTGAAGGTGATGCAAGAATTTACTTCTATGAGGAAATAAATTTCCATTTAATTTCCATGAATCATTTATTATCATGTTATAAAACACCTCAGAAAAGGAATAAATGATATACAACATTCAAAGGTTTTTCACTTCATCATTATTTACGAATATTCCATTTATAGAGTTTAAAATTCATGTACACATATTTCTTACAATATTCATATATTTTAAGATTGAGTCAAAGATACAAAAAACATAATTCATGTTTATTATGGTTGATTTAGTATTTTCAATAATAATGCCCATTTATATTTCTTATGCTCTACAGAAAATATTTTTTTGACATATCAGATACTTAAACCAGAAGTTGATTTTCTAAAACAGAAAAGGTTAAAAATTAAGCATAAAAAAATTACGACAAAACATTAATTTTTCAAATATTTAAGCAAAAGACCATATTTATAAACATCAATATTTCAGTTATAAAATCTTATCTACAGAAACACAGAAATTGAAAGCGGCTAAAACATTTTTGACCAAAACACTTTTGAAAATAAATGCATGTAACATGTATCGTTCTCATTGTAAAACAACTTAAGTATTTTAAAAATCAAAAACATTTGTTCCTGTCCTTAAAATTGATGCAATTTTAAAGATATTTTTTAAAAAAAGAAAAGTAAGAGGAAGAACTGAACGTATGCAAATAATTTTCAAGGTGCAAAGCATCAACATTTATTATTTGTAGTAATAGGATATAAAAAACTATTTATTTTTTAATCCCCAGGCAAAGACGATAGTTAATAATGGTATTAAAATATCATTGCATACCATTGGCGTTTACATACATCACTACTTCTAAGACATCATTTATTGTTCAAAAGTATCAACAACAAAATAATTCATAGGCATCCTGAATAAATAATCTGGTATATGGAATCTGAATACAAATTTCGACTTCATTCAGATCATCACTCGCACTAAAAAATTACAAGTATTGTTTATCGAGCTCAAATTGCTACTACGAAATTTTTTGAAAGAAAGATACAGTATTCAACTGGATCTTAAGACTGCGCGGAACAAGAACTCATCATTTCAACAATCGAGTGACCTATAAGAATTAGTTCTTACCCATTCCTACAATATCACTTCCGTTATGTTACGGTAAAAAAAAAAATATCAAAGAAAAATACAGCATTGTCTGCGACCCTGACATATTTAGCCCAAATAAATGCCAAGCCGAGCTTCTACGATATAACAAAGGGAGCGGCCATGTTAAATCCTATCGTAAATTTGCTGTTTTCCCTGTTCCAAATGCAATACTTCGAACAGAGAGTGAAAACTGCGTAAGGGTAGTGTGGGTGGAGTAGAACTATTTTGTTATTTATTTTAAAGTTTTTTTTTAAGAAATCTAAATTCGAAATGTCACTATTGCAGTAATCCGTTAAAAATTTTCTTAGTTCTGTTCCAATTGCATTAAATAGGATGGTGAAGTGCGGCCGAATTTTAGCCTTGAGCAAAATTTCTTCAACAGCTCAGAGAAATGATTTTTGTCCTTCTTAACCATTTGTGTAAAGCACAATAGATGAAAATCAAACATCAGTGAACAGTTGATTATTTCGTCAATAAACGAAATCCTGTGGGTGAATGGTATAAAGTATGTCACTCAGAGATAAACAAATAAGATCTCACAGGGCGTTAGCAATCAATTTCGAATTCAATTAAAATGGCATTTTTAAACAAAGAACCGGCAATTATCAATTTTTAATTACGAGATTCTGTAGCTAAAAATCATGTGATTTAAAAAAGCATATACAATTTGAATTGAAAAGTTGAACAATTGGATGTTTATAAAAATGTTGGCTAACCAAATGAAATATGGATAAATATCTTTTGTAAACCTACTGCATCTAGCACTAAATGCTACGAGAATTCATGTCACTCAAATAATACGATGTTTTTATTCAAATTCCTTATTTTCAACATGCACTATATATTTTCTGATATAAGCTATACACAAACTTTTTAAAAAATTTATTTTGCATTGTAGTTTAATAACACTTGAAACGTATTTTGAATGAAATTGCAAATTATACTTAAAAAGGAAATTCTGAGTGTGAACGCAAATGTATTTACGCATTTTATTGAAATGAATTGAAATAAAATTAAATCTTGATAAACTTTAAAATATCGAGAAAAAAAATCACTCGGATACAAATGATCATAAGCTGATGATCAACTGTAGTTAAATGTCAACGACTTCATAAAATAATATTGAAAGGACATTTAACTTTCATGTTTTCACTTTTAGTGTGTTTCATTGTGTATATTTTGAGTGAAACTGTATATTATTTTAAAGGGAGGGGGTGAATACAATTGTGCTGAACATGAAATGAAATTTAAAAAGATTTACTTTTTTTCATTCATATAAAAAAGTTTCACTCATTTTTTTTTTTTTTTTAATTAACACTCGGATAAACAGAAATATTTATGAAGTGAGCACAAATGACAAAAATGCTCTGAAAACATGTCCATATATTATTTATATTATTAATGAAATTCACTTAAAATTAAACGCAGTTAGGCTCTTAATTTACGTTTCATTTAAAAATCAAATAATGGGACGTAATACTTAGAAAAGGAACACTTGGAGGATTCTACCACGAGAAAAACTGATGAAAGAAGAGGGAAAAAAGCATTCGAAATGCAAAACTCGGACAAAGAACTTCCTGAGACGTCTAGTAACACAAAAACGTAATATTCAAAAGACGGGGGAAAAAAGAAAAACCACGAGTTACCTCACGTCAGGCGAGAAAACTGGACAATGGGACCCACTTCAGAAAAATGCAGACCTTTCTTCCAATGCAGTATGGGGGTAGAGGAGAGTACAAAGACTTTCAGATCCCTTAACACTCCCCTCTTGCCAGAGGAGAAAAAAGGAAAAAAGAAACATTAAAAAAGTGGGACTTATATTGCAGCAGGGACTTTCAGCTGTACTTATTTATGGCATGTTTTAGACGGAGCCACCATAAATACTGTCTAGGGAACTCGTAAATAAAAGAGTGGAACAAAGGCATATACGATAAACACATTTGCAATTCAACATGATAAAGGTGTCTGGGTGGAAGATACATATATGTTTAAAGCATCTCTAGTTGGATCAGATTTTATATGATGTTCGTTTAAAGTGTAAATTGTTCTTTATAAATTACTAAAAACAAGTGCTTGCGTTCCCTTGAATGAAACTGTGATTTCCCCCTCTAACTTAAAATTATAGTTGTTCTCCTTTTCTACTAAATTTTTATGAAATCAAATTTTGTTTTTTAATCAAAATACTGTTTTCGCATGCTTTCCAATAACAATATCTTGACACAAATACCACTCAGATCAAACGTATCAAATCGGATGAATATCCAGGCTATATTTCTTTTTTTAAAATTTTCTCGTAAAAATTCTAATATAAAAAAAAGGGGGGAAAAACCGTTTACAAACAATTGCGAATACAACTTTTCTAACAACTCTCAAATAACAAATTTTTAAAAAAATACCAAATTTTTGAAAATATCAGGGTATTAAATATTTTTCATACTTAAAATACATCATGCAAAAATGTTTTTCTGAAAATTATTTTCAGCCATTAAATTAATCAAAAATTCATTTCGAAAGTAGAAAAAAAAAAATATTCGTTTAAATGATACGCTTTACACTGCAGTATGAAGTATACAAATTTATAAAAACACACGGGGGAGGCGGAATTTCTAGTTAACTCATTAGCTTTTTTTTTAAATTTTGAAGTAAAAATAGTTATAAATTTAGAATTTATATAATACAAATATTTATATAAGCAACTACGATTTCCGCAATATAAGAGCTTCATAATGTTAGAATCTGTTTTAGGTTATATTTCACAACAATAATCGAAGGAGTTCTGCTTCCAATATATGTTGAATAGGTTGGCATACAGCTGCACTGGAATTGTGTGAGACCTCTTTCTCATAAACTTCAAAAAATAAATTTCTAAAATTTTTTATCATCATCGTTCCTTTAATGTCATAAAGCAGCAAAACTATTTAACGATTAAATTCTCGCAATAAAAAACATACTAGACGATTAAGAAAATTATTTTTTATTGTTTATATTTTCTTTCTCGGGTGAAAGGCGGGGGAGTGGGGATCTCAGTTTTGGAGAAGTTATTAATCCCAGCAGTATTTTATTAAAATATAAATTTCAAAAACTGAAAACTTATAAAAAAGCTTTGTATTTTATCATTTTATTATGTAAACATGGTATTTTTTTTAAAAGTTGTCTATGAATGTCAGAGTATTTTGATTTTAGCGATTCAGGTCATTTTCATTCCTTTTAAGCATCACCTTACAACAAAATAAATGAATACAATTTGAATGAGAGGAGTTGAGAAAATACGATCAAAGCCATTGAAATACGTGTATTATTTCAAAATGCGCGATACTAATTCATGACAGAATTTATAAGAAATTTTGAAATAATTATGAAATTGTTAGATTTTTCCGACATTCATAATGTTTTTTTTTTTTTTTTTTTTTTTTGTAGGATATGATCAAAACAGCGCAAAAGCTTGAACAAGATGCCGTTTTCTTTCAAAAAAGAGTAAAATTCGGTTTGTGAAAAAAGGAAAACGAGTTTCATAACTGCAATAGCAATCACGGTCAAAGAAAAAGTTTACTAACAATAAAAAATGTTCAATTTATTTTGTAATTAATGATTAACACATTAAATGAACAAAAGGGTATCCAGAATGCTAGTTGACATCAAAAATACAGTTGCCCTAACAAAATACAATTATCCAAACACAAAAATTATTGTTTATTAACGCCCTGCTTAAAAGCAACAAGAAGGTTATTAGTTGAATAGAAAATATTTCGAAAGAAGAAATATAGATAATTATGTGATCGTCACATTTATTTATTTATTTACTTTTTATTTTTCTACAAGTTTTCTAGACACAAAAACATACAAACGAATCGAAGAATCTGATAAAAAATAAAACTCTTAATTATTTTAATTTTTGAAACCAAATCAATATCCTTTTAAGTTGCATTAAAACATTACAACGACATTACATTGTTTTTTAATATTAAAAAAACAATGAGTTCCAGTAAGGAAAAAAATGAAAAACGAAAAAAGGAGCTGAAAAGCCTTTAAACTATAAAGATACTGTCAAAAAGTCCTTCATACCGTTCACGTAACATATTTCAAATTACCCCCTAGCATCCATGGACAAAACTAATCCGATCAGAAGGAAGCGTGCTGCAAAGGTGGTCCTAAATATTTTCTCACAATATATATACAAAATAGCATATAATCCCAAATGCATGAACTTCCCAAAATACTAAAATCCAGTAACTTAAGAAGACTTCTTTCTTCCACCGTCAACAATAGATACTCCATAGACAAAACTTTTCCACCCATAATATTTAACCACACGGAGCCGATTGCCTTTCAAATACTCAGGGAGACCATATTGTTGGAAACCAGAGGGGCTTTTGCTCCCCGCTCACCCATTTCAACGGATTAAGTTACTGGGATTATTGTAAAATCCGAAACGGCCTTCCCACTCCTTACGTTTGGAGTGCCGAGTTTTTGTGCATCAGCCTGGATCTCCAATTTTGGGAGCTTACCAATAATGCTACGAGGGGAAATTGGAGAAAGCTTGGATCCGACAGAGTACTTTTGGTCAACAATCCCTCTTATATCCTGCCTCTTCAACCGATTAATGACACTGTAGTGACAGATGGTTTCATGGCAGTTAATAAACCTGCTACGGTCGTTATATTTTTTGGCCGATGAAAATCAATATATGAGTGGTATTTTATAACAAGAGCCACCTGGTAAAAAGGCATTCGATTTTTTTTTTGCCCTACCGTTTCGATTCTGTGAAAAATCACGTGAATAACTAACATAAGCAGGGGATCAATAAAAATATTCCCCAATGGCTAAATAGATTACCTGTAATGAGATACGATTTACAGAGATTAATTTTTAATAAAAACTTTTCTACATGTTAGGTTTCTTTAATTCTTTGAATTCAGAATTCAAACAAATTTTAAATATATCATGGGTATATGTGTACAATAATTTATATACGATACCATAATTTCAACGATGAACATTAACGACAATTTACTATAGTTTTTCGTCTAAACATTTCTCGTTTCCACCCACAACGAAACTTTAATTAGCAGTAATAATCACCAGGAAAATTGTAACTTAACGAAATTATGCAAATAAACGCCTCTCAATGCAAATTAAAAACACATTATCTTAAAGTAAGTGTTTATATGATAGAAAAAAAAAATCGCCAGTTTTTAAATTTTTTAATTGAAATATTCATAACCCTAATACAAATCAGAATAATTTTTTTATTAATTTTTAATTTACTTCGAATACTTCATTTCTAAATAAAATATCTTCTTTGTTCCTTTACAAAATAGGGTTAATAAATGTGAATCAACTTCCTTCTCACAAGACAAAGCATCACTTGAGAACGAAAAGGGCCCTAATGCCAAAGGGAATTTCAAAACTATTTTCTAATTATGCTCAGTGCAGGAACTCATCGTGGGTTAAGAAAAGCTTTGAAATTCTTCATCCAGTTCTCGAGTTAGGTTCTTTCTCACAACCAGAACTTTCAGACTTCATAAAGTTCTAAGCTACGGTAATTGGAATGAACGCTAAAGGTGGGTGGAGTCTGGATTTCAGAAATTTCATCTTTATCCAAGAGCAGTAATGCTGGACTTTTTTCCCATTTCACATATGAATGAGTGAAAATTAATGCTCGCTTAAAGGAATTCATCCTTCAAACGGTTTGAGATATCTTTCTTGTTCAGGAACGGGCCGACTCTTCATATTTGGTATTTGGAAGTTTTCGATTGTGCAGCAGATTCCGAAAGTTTCTCAGATAGATTTTGGAATAAAGTTGGACTCCAATTAGAAAATAAGGCCTGAATTCTCAGTTAAGGAAAAATTTTGCTCCAAAAGTGAAGACGGGCGTCATAGTTTAGAAGAATTTACTCTTTATTCAGCCCTCCTCAAAGCAATTATGGAAATTATTCCAACCAGTTCAATGACTGGATGACTTCAATCCAATTATAAACGACTTTCAAAAATTTTCATTCATAAGAATGTACGCACTCGAATGCTTTTAAAATAAAGCTTCATAAAATACAGAAATTAATAAATTACTAATTAATGCTACGAAAATACAACTGCACGGATTTCAATGCCTTATTGGAGATATATTTTTAACAAAAGAAAAGGTTTCCAGACAGTTATAGAATTTAATAATGTAATTAAATACGTTTTTATCGTACTGTCTAATTTTTAACTTTTAATGTCTCATTTCTACTATACCAATGAAAATTGAAGAATCTTTATTTTGGATAATTATATATTAAAAAGTAAAAAGATAATTAATCCAAATAAAATTTCGAGCGGACAAAAAAAAAAAAAAAAAATTAGCAGCAGTTTCAATTCCTCTAAACCTTTTGCTTTTGAATCAAGGTGAAAGTCTTACCCAAGTTTCACGAATGTAAAAATTTAAAGATTTCACAGAATTTTCCAAACAGCAAACATATGGTACTTACCTAAAAAGAAAAGAAGAAAAGAACATTAATGTGTAATTATTTTAAAACATCTACAATTCAAGTAAATTAAATGAATACAAAAATTTAGAGACTTTCATTTTGCGTCTATTCCCCTAGGGGAAAGTCACAATAACGCACATCACAAAAATTAAAAGAAAATTTTTAACTGATTCGTAATCTTTACGGTACCATTGATATAACCATTTCTGAATATTTTTAATGACTTATATTAGTTTTATTTGAACCTTGGGAACATCGGGGGGAAATAGCAATAAACACAACAGCAAGAGAAAATGACACCAAATGAAAGCACAGTAAATTTATTTCATGAAAATAACGAGTCTTTTAAAAATATCTACTGATTAAGTGAATAAGTCGGTATTAGAGTGCAGAACACATGTAGATGAATACCAACACAACTACACGCATGATAACGCATTTCTAATGAGAGTTCACTTAACACAGTATGACCCAATAAGATAAAAAGTATATATATAACTGAGTCCACTACAAGACAAGTAGAACCAAATCACGTCTTGCGTGTTAGAAAAATCACATTGAAAATCATATCACTAAACAGACCACGAAGAAAAAAAAAAAAAAAAAAAAACGTCAAGGGGGGACAAAACAAAAAAATTCCGACGCAGAATTGCGAAAGCTTACTTTTCTTAAGTAGCAATATCAAGCTAATACTTCTCTGTCTAAAGAAGAGAGGCACTTGGTTATTTTTATTCCGCCTACGCCACGCCGAATTTCAATGTCAATATTTTTTAAGTTCAACAGATTCAGTGTTAAGATAAAATAATAAGAATAATAATAATAAAAAAAAAACTTCACAAATCAGCTAAAAAAAAATAATCTCCAGAATTCATATCATAACTGTTAAGATTGAAAACGTTACAACAGAATACATAAGAGGGGTAAAAAATCTGAAACAATAAGAACTCATCAGATTTTCCCACGCAGAGAACTTGAGTGATAAAAAAAAATACGATAAAAAAACCACTGCAGAAAGAAGACCTTTTTTTAACGTTATTCTTTCTTTCTTAATAATTATTATCAATTACAAAGAGATAACATGGCAGGGGTCACTGCGTAAGTTTTAATGTCAAGTATACTCACTTAAAGGAATTGAGATAACGGTGACGAAAACCCGCAGTGCTTCAGAGCAAAAGTGGGGTAGATGAACACAAAAATTATTGTTTTCCTCAACACATACACATCATCACTTTTAATTATTTAAAAATTACTTCATAAAATTTGAACTGTTTCGGAGTACATATATTCCATATATTTAATAACACTTCTATAGTTGTATCAATTACTTAATTTAAAGTATGTCGTAAAAATCGGCTTATACTCTCTCTCTCTCTCTATATATATATATATATATATATATATGAAAGGAAGGATTCTAATGCGAATCTTAAATTAAAGCTATGATTTTTTTCCCCTTATTACTGGAAAGAAGTTTCTGTACACTTATTAAAACTATCGCGATATTTGATAGCCAACGTTAGATTCTTGAGAGAGAAAGGAAGAAGTAGAGAGCAGAGAGAAATGCTTTCAATTAAAACAAGAGAGTTTATTAAATTCGTAAATAGACTAATTTGAAAAAGTATTAAATTTTTCGTCACTTTTGAATCTTGAGATTTCTTTAACAGAGTATACAACACTTTTTTTTCTTTTCTTTTGTGGAGGCATTTTTACAAATACTTTCCCCCTAGAATGTATGTCAATAAATAGTTTAATCGCACTTAGAAGAAATGCAATGGCTATTAGCGGCGGACGTCGCAATTTTAAACCTCGGTCAAAAGGAGGAGGTAGGAAAGGTCGGTCAAAAGAAGGTCAAATTTGAAGACACCTGAGATGGCCCCTCCCACACCACATTCTTGGAGCCTCGCTATACGACGGATCTTTAGTGGCATCAAGACTTAAACCCACAACTCGACGGAAATAACGCTGCTCGCAACCATGGCCACTAGGCTACCACCGCCACATCATTTTACCGAATAATTTCAAAACTTACAACTATTCCTTAAAAATGAAGGCTCTTAATCATAAAAAAATTCTTAAATAAAAGACCAACCATATAACTTTATTAAATTTATTTTAATATATATTTAATCTTACCCATTTATCTTCTCAGGAAAATCTTTTTTCTTATTAGGAAGGAACAGAAATTAAAAATTAAAGGAGACAAAATTGAAGATACAACATATAGTGCGTAATTTGACAGTTGGTAAATCACTAAAAATATTTTTGTTGATGAAACATAATTAATCAAAAAGTCACATTTACAGCTGAACAAGAATTAATTAAAAGTTCAAATAAAATAAACAGCAAGAATTACGTAATATTCCTCTTTTATTTCCATTGCCTATTCAAAATAAAGACACAGCGAAAGCTTTTCACTATTACTAAATAATGCGTTTACTTTACTATTATCTTACGCACTACAAGATTCAAATGCCATTGGAGCTAATTTTTATAGCATTAAAACTACTTTTGTTTGTTATATATGAAAAAATATTAAATATAATTAATAAAAATACTTTTTGAACAGAATTATAACACACTTAATTTGAAAATGAAAAAGAAAATCTCCTTTTAATGGGATAATCATTAATAACTCAAGAAGTCGAATATTGATATACGTATAAAAAAACATTACTCCAGTGATCAAATCAGTAAGATTTGAGGGCGATCCACCCAGTATGCCCTTAATAGCTAATTCGCATCCCACGCGTTTTCTTTCTTTTTATCAACCTTTGTAATAACGATCAATTATAAAATAAACATTTGAGCACACACAAACCGAAAAGTCTTTTTATAAAAACCATTTTATACCCCAAGTTTTATTCCTTGAAACAAAATCGGTCTTAATTTCCTCGTATTCAGCATACAAAATACCTTTTTTTTTTTTTTTTTTTTTTAAAAAAAAAAAAATTCAATTCTATTACTTCAAAAATTCATTTTTTTTTTAAATTTGTAATAAATCCTGTTAAGGAAACCATCTACCCTATGCCACATTATTTTTGAATACGAATTACATTCAGCGATGAAAGCAATAAAGCAATTGCATATTTTATGAATAATTCCTTTTATCATTTATTTCATTAATTTTTTCAAAAAAAAAATCGAATCAAAGAGAAGGATTTTTAAAAAGATCCGTAACAATTTATTAATAACGATAATTAAAATCATTGTCGAGATAACATTACGTAGAGTTGATGTTAACAACTCTTCTGAATCTGCCACACAAATAACTTTCAATACAAAATAATAAAAACCTCTGTCGACAAAAAACGCATACACCACTTTCACTAACACTTTCCCCTTTCCGAACATGATGACACTTTTCGATCAAAAGCAAACCGAAGAGAAACCAATGGGTGAAAAAAAATGATGGAAGAAACAAGGGGAATTATCTGCTTGATTAAATTAAATAATAATGAAAAAAAAAAGTGTATGGCTTTATCCCAAAGAAGTCGGGAAGAAAAGAATAAAATGAAAATCAAATATGGAAGGAGGTTGAAAAAAATATAAAAAAGAACAAGGCGTGGAAACTAGCCTCTTCAATCTTCCGAGCATCTTATTTTAAGTCTTATCTTTTCGATTCTATGAGGAATATTGTACTCGGTTAGAGGTTACTTTAGGGGATGAAACACTGGGTACAAAAAAACAGTTTACAGGTGCGAAAGCCCCAAAGTTTCAACGGAACTCGGAGTTTGAAATTGGTTTCACTATAAAAAATTTTCTCAAAATCAATCATACAAATGTTTACTCTGTAATTAATTATATACTATATATAATTCTACAGTAATTTACTTTTTTAAAAATATTCTAAAGATATTTGCTTTCCGAAATATTCTACAATTATCTACTTCCCTATAGTCAAAATGTTTCCCAACTAAAATACATACTAAAACATATGAAAACTTACATAAAAGCAGACTGAACGAAAAATAAGTAAAGCGTAATGACACATATTTGGAAAATAAAGCTACTTGGTATATTAAGTTAAATGTAACAAATTATACAAGGGTTGCAAAAAAATAAAATGGCTAGTATATATAAATAAAAGCAAGACGAACGAGGAGCTGACATTTAGCAATAAAAATTAAATTATTTTTAATTTTACGTTTATTTGCAACGTTAACCAATGAAATTTTGCACAAATTCGTTTAAAATTTAAAAGTGTTATTCCTCATGTTGACATTATTACATCACATTTAATAAAAATAATTAGGTTAATTCCTTTACATCACAATAATCGACAGTTTATATAAAAAGTAAGCAATTTTAAAAAGTGTATAAACGACTTTCAGAATCAACCAAATAATTAAATACGAATAAAGGAAGAAAAAAAAAGAACTGGAAACAAAGAGTACGATGATACAAAAATCATAAAATCAGTAAAATTCCTCGCAACAGAAAAGAAAATACAACGTATGTAATGCATAAAAACAAAGCAAAATTTAGCATTAACATAAAATTGGATTTGCATGGTTTTTGCAAATAAGAAAATAAAATTACCGATATTTTTATGATTTATAGGAATTACTATAACTCATAATGTTACTTACTGATTTTTGCTCAAAAAGCGTAATTTCATTAGCGTTACATAGACGAACAAAAAATAAAATTACCACAAAAAAAAAATTTCTTCCGCTTACTGAGGAAATTTTCCATTTACACAACTGTTACTTTGTTCACTTAACGCACAACAATCCAGCTGAATAACATAAATTCAATCCCAGCAATAAAAACTTCTTTCAAAGGTCACATTTTGTGGATAGTCCCCCATCGGCGTACCTTCCTTGTCCAGTGCGTAATTGGCCCTGGGCACTTAAGTAAAATGTTACGGATGCCCCCGTACTAATTACTGTCATTAAAGAGAAGAAAAGAATAATGGAAGAGTGATTCAATTATGAATATTAATGCCAGCATGAATCCGCCGCTGGAAAATGGTTCAGCGGCTCAATCGGCTGTGAAATGACGAGTCGTTTCAGATGCCATTATTGACTCGGGATTCCCTTTCCGGAGACCGTTATGGATCAGAAAAGGGAATTAAAACCCACCTTATAAACGCATTGTGTTAAGTCCGTCACACGTTATGCCTGCTACCACTACACTAACATACAGAGTGCCATTAGTTAATCATAGACGAAATGCAGGAGGGGATAACGTTGCAGTAATTAATATTGGAAATGAGACACTTCCAATAATAGAACAATCCATTCTTATAACAATTTAGTGTCACTTTTGACAAGTAATTATGTAATTTTCCGAGAAATTTAGAGTAATATAATTTTAAGTTTAAAATAATGGATTATCGATACTAATGGCTCTGTTATGAATATTTTTTTATTTCTCATTTTGATTAATGAAAATCGCATCGACCTAATATCTACATCTTTTCCCTACGATAATATGGTATTAATTATTCTAAACAGTTCTACGATTCAAATTGTTTGGAAATTTCATTTTAAAGTTGTTCAGGCAATTTACTATGTACCTTGTGACTTGCCAAACAAGTGCTGCTGCCTTTAAAAGTCTTGAATAAAATTCGAATCTATTCATCAGGACCTTTTGAATGAATTCAAAATTTTACAAATTAATTCTTATTTTATTAATACTCCACTTGGTTTTCTTTTTTATTATGGTAATCGAAATGCGATCACAAAAATAACAAGGGATAAAATTCAAACGAAGACCAGGGATTTAAACACATGTATAGCAAAAAACAACAAAAAATAATAAAAATTGTTTTTTCTATAACAATCACGTGACAGTATTATTAAATAAAACATGAGCAACAATTTCCAGTAGTCTTTTCTTTTATTTGTACTTTATTATCTTATAAAAAACTTTATGATTATGCATTCCTGTACTTTTTAAAAGTACATTCCAAATAGAAATTTTTAATACACCTTGATTAAACAGCAATTAATTTAACAATGTTAGCTAATGAGTTTTCTCCCTATATCATACGATGTTCCTTACCGAAAATATCTGTTCATTAATGTATAGATTCTTAATTTGCTTTAAATATGCAAATAAAAGTCGAATTCTTAATAATTTATCAATGCAAATTATTAAAAATTCGACTTGCACTACAAAAAATAGCTCACACATATTACCATAACTTATCGAAATGATTTATTCACACGTAGCATCTTTATTTGTTTGAAATAGGAAACTAAGATTTATTTTTACTAGTAATTCTTATTAGTATTAAATATTTCAAAATAAGACACCCAGTGCTTTTTTGGGGGGAGGGGGGGGGGTAAATTCTAAATATTCTTTCTTTCAAAAGACATTTTAAATATTCTTTTAAAACACTTTTCAAAAATCAACATTAATGATCATATATCAATTGTGCTTAATATATTCAACTATTTTGAATAAATAATTTATTGAAACCTGCATAGAAGTCAGAATGAATAAAAATTTAATAAAATACATGTCTCTTTTGAAACGAAATATTTAGCTTAGTGAGTGAACAATGAGGTTTAAGACGCAAGAATAAGAAGAGGCTACCCCATATCAATGTAAAACTGTGATCTAGACGTTTCTAAAAATGAAGGGGGGGGAGAGAGAGAGCAAGAAAAACCACGAAATATTTAGCATGCACAGTCTATATATTAAAAACTACATAATTAAAACTGACGTAGAAAAATGTTCTGACATTCAAAAAGAAAAAAATCTAGTTCTGGTCGGATAAAATTAAACAAATTCGTTGTTAGTTTTTCAATGCATTCTTTGAGGAATATTTCAGTAGAAACGGATCTTCTCTAACTAACCTGAATTTGCATATAATTTAAATCCAGAACAGCTGAATAATGTCACTTTTCTTGCTAAATTCATTATCTACAGATCAAAATAGAAACGCTAATTAAAGCTGATGCAGGATATTGCGTACAAAGCTCTCTACTAATAGTACTAAGAGCAACACGCAAGAAAAACCTAATGACCAGTAGCACGAGAGCGAAAAAAAATACAGTATAAAAACTTCAGATAAAACTTGTACAACTAGGTTACTACAAAGAACCTATTGTACACGCAGCGCTAAATGGACGAAGTGAATAAAAACAATAGGCAGAAAAAATGAAGCGAAGGGGGGGGGGAGTCATACTGATCCAGTGGTATCAAACAAGTTTACTCAGATATCATTCCAATAGAAAATTTTGTACATGCATTTGCAGTCATACAGAATACGAAGACGAATTTTTTGTCAACGGTAACTAAAAGTTGATGATTAGCATCAAAAAGAGAGAGAGAGAAACGGGCGAAAGTTAAAACAAAAGCGTCTGATATGGGAAAACAACAGTTCAAAAGAAGAAAAAAATTGAGATCAGAATAACAGACAAAAACAATCTTGAGAAGTTCCTCGTAAAAATGGACGAACTCATTGAACCCAAACGTCATCTTCCGAAAACAATGGGTGTTGGATACAGATGGGCGTTACAGATCATTTCAGACTTACAGCATTATTCCGAGTCCGTTTTTCGTACTTATTAACACAACACCAACCCGGTGTTCAAATGCCCCTAGACTTGGGAGTGAAAAGCCTCAATCAAGCAAGAAAAGCGAACGAGGACAAGTTGCATAAATAAAAAAAATGCCCAACACAATAGTGCTCAATTTTTAAAATAAAAAGACACTATAAATAGCTGCTACTTATTTCCGTTTCTTTTTTTTTTTTTTTTTTTTTTTTTTTTTTTGCAAATTACTTGTATTCCCTATTATCTCATGCGCCATGCATATGTATATTTCTTAAAAAACGAAACGATTGAAAAAAAAATCGATTTTTTAAAAAACCTGACTTAACAGTGGTAACCGAAACCCTTCGACAAGGAAAAATGACTGCTTTATACCACTATTAAATTATCCTTTTTTTTTAAATTAAAAGCCATGAAATTATATTAGAACATAGAAATATCTATATATTTATACATCTGTTTATCAAACGGAATCAAGATTTACAAGTATAAATAATTATGTATGGAGCAATTAGTAATCAATAGCTGTATTAACAAATGTAGGTCGCGTATTTACATTTAGGACAATCTCGAATGAATTATTTACAACTTTAAAATTATCAACCGTACCTGTAAACATGGCATGCTGAGCACAATTTTAATTTCAAAAATTACATAAAATTTAAAATTTATGATTAAATTTCTCTTAGTTTTTATATAAAAAATTATATATAATATTTACATTTCGTGAACTTTTTTTTAGCAAAAATAAATAAATTGTTACACGTTTGTTTACAATTTTCAAAATCAATTTTTGAATGTTTTATTAATTAAATATGGAATCAGCGAATCACTTTGTTTTCGAACAGAAATATAAAAATGCAAAATGTGAAGCGTTTTAGTTCCTCAGTTCCATTAAATCTGATTAAATGACTAAAATGTTTAAAAATTTACTTTGATTTATTTCCACCAACTTCCTTTCAAAGTTTGTTTTCTCACGTAAACAAAAAGAGGACAAAAACCTCTGCCAATTACAGCTATTCGCAAGTGCATTCCAGAGAAAAGATGTGTTTAAATAGAAAATCACGAAATGTTTTTCACCCTGCTCCGGCTATTCATTTGTCTTCCTTCGGGCTACAAAAGAAGCGCCACAATGTGAGAGGGTTAGCGAGATCCTCGACATCTGCAAGCACATGCAAATTTCTCCCTGTTATCGAGCTATTCAAAACAGCAACGGGAGCATGTTCGCTGCTTGCGAAATACATAGAAAAGATTCGTCTATCCTATCTCTTTTAAAAGATGACAGATGCACAGAAATGTGTGTGTGCGAGAGAAAAATGAATCTTCCACCCTCTCTTAAGTAAGAGGATGGATAGCCGGCGGCAAGAGAGGACAAGGGAATATTTTCAGAATGTCATGAAAGTCGACTTGTATATTTAGAGTAGAAAACTAAATTGAATGTCAAGATATAAAGTGGGATTTGATATCATCTTGCGTGGATCGTGACCGGGTTTGGATTTCAAAACTATCCCGCGATGCTCGAGAATTCCAGAAAAATATCATTTTTTAAAAAAAAGGTTTTCGAAATTTTATGCTGGATTGAATTCAAATAAAAATGATTTTATTTTACTTAAGTCACAACTGCATGCAATGATTAGATATTGGATTATATAATAAAACTCAAAAATATTCTAATATCAATATTTGTTCGTCTGATTACAAAAACATTTTTTTTTCAAGTTAATGTAAGAAGGATTTTTAAACATACATATTAAATAAAGTATATAGGATGTCCATAAATATTCCTTACGACTATAGACTCTAATAAATTCAAACTGTATTGGGTAATAACAAAAGGTTTTCAGAATATAACAAGATTATACATATTTTGTTTTCCAGTGTTCCAGATTTGAGAACCTTTTATTATTCAGCACAGTTTTGAAGTTATTAAAGCTTAAAGTTGTGAGGGTAATTGACGGACACCCGTTACAGAGAACACAATATGACAATTGTGTGCAGGAACAAATTGGTACATTCAAATAGAAATAAGTACAGACGGACCCCCTTAACTGCCGGTAGTCGGGATCCATGATTACCAAACCAAGAGTTGCAGTATAAATATAAATTGATCAATAATATAAAATCCAGCAATGATATGAATTTTCTGCTTCATGTCAACATTATTTTGACTTTATTTTCAATTATTAGAGAAATCACTCATACAAATGATGAAGAGAGTGATAGTGAAATTTAATGGCGCAAGAGTCAGATATGACTATGCTGCGTCAAAGCATAACTGTGATCTAGATGTTAGAAAAAATTGAGAAGGGGGTTGAATAGTAAAAATTAGTGGTCAAGGAAAAAAAAAAAAGAGTCGGAAATAGAGAAGAATCGTTCGAGTATCACAAGGCGCATCGCCTGTATTTACCAAAAAACAGTAAACCCCAATGGTAAGAAAAAAAATCACTACGCTGCCTCTGGTGAGAGATGCCCGTACTTACCTGAGGAAGGTATACCTCTGAGGGCCATTTATACAAGAAAAAATAATTGTAGCTCTTCAAATTTAAACCAGGAAAAAAAAAAAAAAAAAAAAAAAAAAGGGTAGAACGAACAGCTAGGTCTCTCTGAACTCTTACAAACAAACAAAAATAGTAATTCAAATTGGAACATTTCACTTTTCCAAATCAAAAATGGTTATTCATATCCAATTCAAACATTCAAATCCAAAAAAGACAAAAAAATTATTTAGTTATTTGACCCTCTCTCATCGCCAAACTTTCAAAGATTGCGCCTCTAAGACAAAGAATGCGTCTCCGGCTGCACTTAACGATCAAGGGACTTGCAACACTTCGTCGCCTCTCCCTCTTGCTTTAGAAATTCAGAGAGCGGACTTTCGCTTTTTTTTTTTCTCCCCCTATCTAAACCTCCTTACAGGGCGCCTCTTTCATTACTCTTACCATGGTTGCCAATCCGGTTTTACCTCGTCTTTGTAGTAAGATTTTTCCTGCGCCCTCGGATCACGGTTAATTTCTCTAATTGATCTTTTAAACTTCAATAATTTAAATTGAGCAGAAGCGATCAACTCGCTGGCGCTCGTTGAAAATCGTAATTTTAGTAGTAGTAGTTAGTAGGATAACAGTTACCTTCTTTTTCAGTATTTGCTTCTTTCCCGCGTTAGCGAAGAAGTTCCTCCACTCTCTTTATGAATCAGATCTCTGCTCGTCTATTTCTGGTTTTCCACCTCCATCTCTTTTGCTAGTTTATTTCTTTTAATTTCGGTTTCGTAAAAGATTCCTACTCTACCCCTGTGTGCTTCTTCTTTGCTCGTTTTTAGGCGTGCAAGCAAAAATTTGACTTAATTCTTTCTCATGTTTCCAATTTCACTCATTCGGAGTAAAAGTTTGATATTGCAAGTTGGAAATATAAAGCATGTTTATTCCACGATGTATAAAATATAAAAAGAAAAAAAGGGTATTAATGTCTTCTCTTAATTTAAAGTCCTGACGTCATCAGAAAAAAGATTAACTCAATGTCATAAAAATAGTAAAATCGCAAATCAAGCAGATTCTCGAGTTAACAGGGTTCGCATGTAGTTAAAATAAGCTGTCAGTGAAGTCAGAATATTGAAGTATATATATATTCGCAGAGTCCAAGCTCTTCAAGTGTATATGAAATATAGGACACTCATTGTAAGCAGCACGCTAAATAATTTGGAATCTTTGACTAAAGAAGAAAAAAAATGCTCCTTGTCAATGATGTATTACACGCATTTAATGATTTATATTTCTTCATGTCATAAATTCCTGTTTGGCTATTTGATCTTGAACAACACGCTAAGGATGGTGAAAAACCCGATCAAAAGAAGGAAAGATAAATACGTTTATAAATTTACTAAGCTGTGATACTTGTGTCATTTTCATTGTCGAAACCAATCAGCATTTCCAGCTAAATAAAACAATTACTCATAATTACCACTCAACTACTAATATAATTGAATAAGTTTTTTGATTAATACTATGTTCCATTCGAAAGCAGGAAGAAAAATTTAGCAAACCAAGATTGTTATTCTGTTTTTGAACATCTATATAAACCAAGTTTGCATACCTAATATAAAAATAAATCAACTTTGTTGATGTTCTTTACGCGATTGTTCCTTAAAAAAATAAAAAGGATGGGGGAGGGATCTTTTTAAAATATGCGTCAATTTAAAAATCTTTTTAAAATACTTGATTAATGAAAAATGAAAAAATTGGCTCTGAATTAATTCATTTGCAAAATAAAGCACTTTTTTGTAACTTTTTTTTTTTAAAGATTAGGTACACAAATTAAGCGAAAAACTATACAAGAAAAAATATCCGAAATAAAATGTGTTCCAACACGATGTTGACAATATAACATCAACCACAACATGATCTGAACTATCGCAATCAGTTGCGACTGTTAGAAAAAGTTAAAGAAAAATTATTCAAACCATGCCTCATTTTGGAACAGGAATTAATACGGATCACAAGAATGAAATGTAACTCTTTCTCAGAAAAGCTCCATTAGTAATTTTGCGATAACCGAAAGCGACAACCTTTTAATACTCCATTTAAAAGCTTCCCCCCCCCCACCCCCCCCCGGGGGCGCGCGCCGTCGACAGGGTTAAGGGTTCTGTTTCTTCAACTGCAACGACTATTTCGCTGAAATAGAGCCATTTAGTACAATGACTATTCGAAAGATTCCTACAAATTGAATTAGTACTACCCTTTCCCATCAAAAAAAGGCGCCATTTACTTGATGGCATAAAAGGACCCTTTTTAAGGTCCAAAAGCACTCAAAGGCCATAAATTGGATTTGTACTACAAAGAGAATTTTTTTTAATTATTAACTGCTTTTAATTTGAATAGACCAGAATTTACTTGTATGCCTCTATATATGGTATTGGTTAAATGAGCATTCTAATTGACTCGAGCATTGGATCATAATTCGAAAAAAGATTAATTTGAAATGTTCCACTCGCAACTGGAAAAAGAAGGGAAAAAAGCAATTATCAGTAGCCCTTGCAAAGTAATACTGAGAGGGCATCAATAAAGAGCGAAAAGCGTATTATCTAAATTAAAAGTTAAATTACAAGCTATGCGACGTAAGAATATTGTTCGCGATTTTATGCGAGCTCAAGATTGTATCGTTCCCATGAATGTATTAAATGGAATCAAAACTCAATTACGTCGAAATAAGGAGATGCGCTTTTCATTTATTGACGCTGCCGTTCCTAGAAGGCATTTCTAATCGAAAAATGTAAATTGATTTAAAATTGAAATAAAACTAATTGCTTCAGAAAGAATGAAATGATTTGAAAGGATAATAATCTACACTTTCAATTCGATGAAAAAATACACTGCTTTAGAGAAAAGTACCATCTTGCTATTGCATTGACTTCAATTTCTTTTTTTAATATATAACTACATATTATTTCTCACACGAGTTAATTTAGTCACACTTCGAAATCATCTTCTTAAACATTTACTTCGGAACAATTTTTACAACAAGAATTGAATTCAATCAGTTTAAATCTTTGATTTTACATGTAAAAAAAAAAAAAATTAAATATTAATTGTTAATACTAGGCGATTGTTGATATTGCAGGGATAAAATTTAATACAATTATTTATGATTCCAAATCCGTTACAATCATAAATAACTATTCATGAAAGAAAATAAAGTTTAAATGTCCCTCAAAAATAATCCTTTATACTTCATAAATGTAACAATAAAACTGAATTAAAGGGATAACTTTTTTTTTTGAACAAATCAATCGCATACTCGGGTTAGCTGTTTTGATACAAATACTTAAGCGATTGTTATTGTTTATAAACGCCGCGTTGAGAGACAACACGAAGGCTGTTGGCGACAGACATCGTAGAACCTTGGTCAAACGTTGAGGACGAAACCTGAGCTGACATTCCAAACTTCTACACCACGCCAATGGGAGGACTTGGAACCTCGACATATTAAACATGCATCAGCCCCGCTACACGGCGGGTCTTCAAAGGCATCAAGGCTCGAAACCACGACTCGGTGCAAACTGCCAGCCGCGAGTCCGTCATCACAACCATACTATATATATATATATATATATATATATATATATAGAGAGAGAGAGAGAGAGAGAGAGGTTGGTTACCCGCAGCCACACAAAAACATCAGACATTGATAACAAGGGAACGTACTCACAAAATTATTACAAATACCTTAAAAAGCTACATAAGAATTACAAAAAATAGCACACACTGCCAATAAGAATGCAATACGTACTTATTCTGAGCGAAAATTATATTACTCAATAAATTCTTTTCTAAAAAGAAAAGATTCCCATTCTCAGCTTTCTATTATTTTTGACGGCGGTTATATTAGCAAAAGCCGGATCAAGCAGGATTATGGATTACAAGTAAAATCTAATATCACGTCTACGCAGTACTTCAAAGACAGATCTTTTTTAATGCTCCTCCGTTAAACTGCTATTGTAAAAAATAGTACAAAGAGGGTTTTTTTTTCCTTTAAAAAAAAGAATAAAAGAATATGTTTTAAACCTCAAATAAAAACTGATTCAACGAATAAAATGATCTCAGAAATCGCAAAGTTAAAAACTGTAAAGGTTGTTTAAAAATAGCTCAAGATTCTCAGAATCGTTTTAAATCATTTTTTACAAGAATCGCAGTGTAACTGTAATTCGTGTTCTTATCACTTTAAAACAGTCGAAGTCACAGAATTTTGACTATAAATTATTTCGAATAATATATTGTGTTTTATACAAGCCATTTAGTGAAACAGGTCACTTTGTCATAAAAATTAGTGTGTTTTGACAATTTTCATCATTGTATTTATTATGTATGACAGAATGATTGAAATAAGTTATTTTGTCATTAAATAAACGAATAAGTTTTAATAAGCCCTTTTTATGCATTATTCCCCATATACATAAAATTGGGTTTGTATTCAAATTTATTTTATTTTTATCCTTGCAGTGCCCGTGCTTTAAAAAAATCTAGAATGTATTCTGAATATAAAACTTTCATACATTTAAAAAGCTTCAAACATTACAATAATATGCAACAAATTATATTTTTGACATTGTATAAATTTGGGGTCATCTTCAACAAATATTCGTTAATACGTACCAATTGCAAAATTGCTTCACGCATGACTTCTGATAATGGAATAAAAATTTAATAATACCGTAAAACGTATCTAAAATTACTACCCATAAAAGACAAAAGATAAACATGTCACAACATCTATAAAAAGCATGCATGAATGTTTACTGGAGCAGAAAATTTTGTATATTAAATTCGGTGACAAAAAACTGCTTTTCCTCTCTTTCTGGAAACATTTCTAGCATTTTCCCAAAACGTTTTTCCCGTTGCGCTAACACCAGATTTAGTATTTCCATAAATCCGCATACTATTACGGAGAAAATAACTGAGCAAATCTATGCTCTAAATCCTTTTTTCGTAGAAAGAGAAAATGGGCGTAGAACCCTATTTTTCAATAAAAGCAACACAGTGCCACTAACTCCAGCAGAATTTTTTTGAATAACATTATCCATTAACGTAAATAAAAAACAAATCAAAAGATGAAAATGTCACACATACTTAGATAATACTAATACATAACACTTTTTCGTTTCTCTTTTTGAAATACACAATTCGGTAAGACATAAAATATCAATGCACAATGTAATTTTTCGCGATGGCTTACTTTTTCGCCAAGTATTCCACAGTTAAGCGAAAAGGCGGGAATAATTGATCACGGGCTAGTCCTCAGCAATACGGTTTCGAACACATAATGCACAATTTAACGAGCAGCGTGACAATGCATTGAAAAGGAATAGAAGTATTCGGAGAGATGCCGTAAATGTAGTAAGTAAAAATCCGGTAGTATCACGCAAATGGTACATTAAAACATAGAATACAAGTTCAACGCAAAACAAACAATAAAATTTTGCATGGTAGTGTTTAGCTGTACAACAAGCGAATCTGCATGTTAAGAAATGGTAGAAAAGAATATTTAACTGTGCAACTTCTACTTTTAATGCTCAGATTTTTGGTAAAAGAATACGAATAATTTATAAATATGGAAAAAGGATATTCGGCTAACGTTTGTTTTGATAGGCTAGCATTGAATAGCCGATCTAAGAAAAATCGACATTGTAGGCACAATTGTTTTTTATCCCCTTTAAAAAGTTCATAAGAATTAACTATGTTTGTTCATTTCGTATATTATTCATGCTTACTTAGTACTTAATCCAAAAATAAACTATAAATATTAACTCAAGAATCATATTAAAATTGAGAATTTAAAATGTAGAGTACGATAAATAGCTCGGTCCTGCGCTTGGATACAAACAACTTAGAAGTTAAACAAAACAAATATTTTTATTAATTTGATTGGGTTGGGTTTAGGTATGTTATTCTGTCTGTGCATTGAAATTACGTGTGAAAGAAACGTCAGCAGTGGCGTATGGACTACCGACATTCCTTTCAAAGCAAAATGATATTATTTGCAACATTTATACCGTTATGTTGAATCAAAAATTAAATTTTTTATTGTTGAAAAAAAAAAAAGATTTATTACAACCCAAGCATTTCATGCTTTCGCATTCAAGTAGATCAGTTTTTCCACTTCTTTGCATTTTTCTTTGCCATTGAAATACAATTAATTCTGAAAGAGATGAAATTTTATAACTGAAACAAAATAAATAAATTCTGGAAGAATATAACATTAAAATGAATAAATGATAAATATCTAATATATTTCATCATGCACCGACATCCTAATTTAACATTTTTATAGCACTATTAAACCTAGCGCACGGAAATATATCGATTTTAATGAGATCGGAATTTAGTAAATCTTTTGTCAAATTATTCAAAATTTATTTTACAAGTTATTTTCTACAGAAAATTATATGATTAGCTTTGTACATATAGGATAAATACTTTTCCTTCATTTTCAGACATTCTACGATTTTAAAATTTAAAAAATAAAAATAAAACTTTTTTTTTAATTAGAATAATTGAAAAAATAATTTGAATTTTTAAAAGAAAATATAATTACGGATAAAAATTCATTCTCATTTTCAAAAATATTTTATAATAATATTACAACCATTTCAGCGACCCAAACTAAATTAGAGATGAATCGAAGGAGCTTCGATTAATTCAATTCAACGTACATGTTTAAAACTGTTTAATACAACGTATTCGAAGTTCGCATGCAAGCGTGACAAATGAGATATTTGAACGCAATCTCCTTTTATTGTAATTGATAATGTTAAGTAAACTACATTACTGAATTTTTATGTAAACTGCGTAATACTGATTAATAAAAAGTAATTTCCAGTAAAAAAAAAACTGTTTATAGAATGCAAATTTCTAGTACGTACATTTTTTTTAAAAACTAACGAGATATTTGTAATGAATCTCCCGCCATTGTGATCTTCAGATGTACAAAATATGAAATTTATAATATTTATAGGGTAGCAAAATTTTAATAGACTTGATTCTTCTATCTAACTCTAATAATTAAAACTAAAAGTACTCAACCTTTTCTTCATATTTCGTAGGAGCAAATTTCAGATATCGAATCGAATAATTAAATTTATTGTTATGATTAATTTATACTATGCATCGTTTGAGTTTTAAGAAAAATTTGTAAAACATGCAGACATTAAAAGTGGTTAAATTTAAGTATCATTTAAGCGAATAATCAATTTAAATAAAGACAGGTCTGTTTAAAGCAACAGTAATTTGATTATAAACAATGTTCTGGGAGACACTGAAAAATACAGACATGGAATTTTACAAATTAGTTATTTTCATTTTTTGCAAAATCCGATACTTATTAGCTTTTCCATACTGTAGATTCTCTTAGATCTAAAGAAAAATACAAAAAAAAGTTTTATGGAAAATCTTTCTCCAAAAAGAAAAAGCTGGAATAACCAAACAAAACAAAAAAACAGGCCATAAACTGCAGACAAAAGTCAACTAATATTATACCAGGCTATAACTTCAAGGAAAATTCACTACACCTGAAAAGCGACTTCAGAAGACCATAACTTCAGAATGTACCTCATCCCTGCAGTCAACAAGATTGATGTTTACCCATTCTCAGATTGATTCCATTAGCTAGTGCTAGACGATACCACCCAACTCGATCCTTCTCATAGGAATGCTTAGAAAGGGTACACTATAGAAGAACAAAGAAATTGGAAGCTCCTATTCAAGTTTACCCTGCTCTGTCAATCAGGACCAACAACCCCCTAAGCAAATCAACACACATTTTCCTGAAACTGACCTTAGGCGGTAAGGGGGGGGGAGAGACAGAAACCCACACATGGGGTATCTTTATCTGAATATTCCTGCCCTTGAACACAAGATGACTGATTAAAAGAGGGTTCGCTCTTTCATATTTCAAAACGACAAGCAATTTGTAGTTTTTCGTTTCAAAACCACTATTTTACCTTTTTGTTCACACCCTTATGACATTAACAAATAGTAGTTCGGCAGAGGGGTCTTCAACACTACAAGGAGATAGAAAGGGTTTGACAGAAGACAGGAAGACCCATTTGATAATTAAGGCTAATGGACTGTTTAAAAAATCTTTCACTTTGAAGTTAAAAGCAGCTTATTTTAGAGAAGTTTTCCCGAGGGTTTACTTGTCCATTAACTTAAAATGCGTATATATATTTTCAAGAATAAAAGGTTGGAAGATAATTGTTCTTTAAAAACTTTAAAACATGAAAGTGCGAAATTTTAAAACACATTACTGCTACAGGGGGTAAAACAATTGTTGCAATGTAAGCAAAAATAGCTGCAAAAGTCAGTAATTTAATTACGTGATGAAACGCTACCGCGTTTACACGTTTTAATTAAGAGTAAACAAACATTCTGGCAGAGAAGGAGAAATGAAGCTCTTTAAAAGTCAGAATTCTTACAGAAAGATTTGACAATGAGTACTCCTAAATTAAATCGACTTGATAAAAGACAACGAAAACACAAAATTAAAAAGACAACAGCGAGTAACATGAAACCGAATAATAATTTTATTTCTTTCAGATTTGAAAGTTTTAGGAATAACTGGATACAGAAAATATTGAATACCTAAACATATTTCGCGATGCTTTTTTTCTCAGTTTAAGTTTCCATCTACATTTAGCAAAATAATTTGATTCAAAAAGAAAATTTCACGAAAAATAATGTATAGATTTGTTTCATTTACTTAACAAAATTTATTATACATAATCGTAATAAGTATTGAAGAAAAAAAAATCAAGTATATTTCTAATTAATGAATCGGGATTTTTTTTAGCACTTCTAAAGTCGAATGATGATATATTGTAATCATTCATTTTTTACTTATTCGACATTTTTATTTATTGCTACTTATTTAAAAGTCTTTATTTTTAAAAACATAAATAAGAAATAAATACGCTTTTCGCAAGTATTGCGAACTACGGTATATCATCGTTCGACACTAAAAAGGTAACATTTGTTTTAAAATACTTAAGGCAATAGTTTTTATTTTAAAATTTTAATTTACGATTTTATTATTTTAGCCATTTTAAGTGCATGTCATACATTTGATTCAAACAGATAGTTTTATAAAGTATTAGCTTTTATATTCTAAAAGAAATATAGTTTTATTTTTATTTTTTAAGTTTCATAACTAATTCATGCAGCTGTGCTATTAATTTACTCACAGATATCTTTACTTTGCTTACATAGTTTTCAAAAAGAATAAAATACAAGATACAATGATTGTGAACAAACTCAAACGATATTAAAAATGAAAAGAGTACCAAAACTGAATATATACAAATGGAATTAAATATTTTAACTGCAACAAATTTCAATGGTACAATATTATTTAGCTCATTTCCAAATGTACACTATTTAATAAACCTTTGATGTCACCTACAACTAACATAATAATGAATTCCCTAAAATATTTCATCCTCTTTAATCTATCTTTTAAAGCATTTAGAATATAGTCATTTCAAAAACAGACAACAGTGATGGTTCATTTCCAAGAATAGTGCAGGGAAATTCTGATCCAAACACTGATTTCTGAAAACTTCCAAAAATTATGGACAAAAGGAAATAATGAGATTCATTAAGGAAATATTTGTCAACATGTGTGTATGAAAGCAACCCAAAACCAAAGGGGTTACAACAGGAAGATAAGGATTGAATTCAAACAATTTATTTGCCCAACCCCATTCAAAAGGCGCCATTTATACTCTTTGTTGAATTCTGTACATGAATCAGTACATAATACATAAAGGAGAGAACACACGCTTTCTCTCAGAAGCAAATACTAGTTATGTTCAGTAAATAAACTGATCTACAGAAGATCATAAATTTTAAAGGAGTTACACTTTGACACATCAATTAATTGCATGTGCATAGTAGTTAGCTCGGCTTTAGATTATTATTAAATGATAAAAGAAGCTGTATGGCTAAAACTTCAATGGCAAATTTATTTGAAACACATCTCAATATAGAAAACATTATAAACATAATTCATCTGAAAAATGAATATTAATTTCACTTTTAAAACTTGGCAAGCAATGAATCTGGCAAGTTATAATTAATTAACAATACATTCCAAAATGCAAAGAGAAATAAATGTATTTAATCAAAAGTAAAAGTATTTCAATACAAAATCAAATCTTTTGCAACAAATTAAGCAGCAAAATAGAAAATATTGCAATAAAATATGATTTGGTGTATAAAACAAATGCTTTCTTAATAAAATTTTTAAAAAATACGATTCCGAAGTCAAAGAAAGAAAAAAATGCAAAATAGGATTAAGAATTTCTCATCACAGGGGGGGGGGGAAGAAGAATATAAAAAAAAGAGGATTTTTGGATTTTGTAAAACAAAAAATATAAAAAATAATCAATGAATATTCATCAAAAAATATTTAAAAACATGCTTAGTCTATAATTTACACAAAAATTTGAATTTCTTTAAGAAGAAAAAAACTATTTCATAAGCTTACAAATTATGTTTTCTTAGTCTCCAGAGAATTCAGTACACACATTTTTCAAACTAATAAATACTACGATATTCTCACTGATACAATTTTCACAAAATTGCTATTTAGTTTTATCCTCAATAAAACTGTGGATATCATTATCACTTTAAGATATATATATATCACTTTAAGATATATCAACAGGCAAGTAAAAAAAATATTAATTTCATTCAGAATGAAGCATAGAATGGTTGTCCATTTTAAAACTTCAAAAAATGGAAAAATAAGAATATTTAAGCTTTAAAAAATAATACATGGTTAGTTGTTAAGTATTAGGCTGGTAGTTTTCTTATATGAATCAGGTAAGCTTCTTAGAATTCATAATGAACAAAAAACTTATTCAAAATACAGAAAGCAAGAAATATAATCTTTAATTTCAATTTAACAGTAAACGTCAAATTGATGAAAAAACATTTATTTTAATAGTTCAGGCAATGGTCAGGAATGTTTCTTAGAAAATGTGCAATAATACCAAAATAAATTTTTAATTCTACATACACAAGAGTTTGAAACTTTCAAGGAACTAGGAAGCAGAGAGCTACTTTTTTAAACAATGAATACTCATATTTACATTTAAAAATTATTCCATTAAATAAGAAATTTATCTTGTAATGAACAACCAAATAAAAATAAAGTGAATAATCTGAAGTAGCCATGGTTGTATGAAGTAAGTTTTACTTAAAAATTAATATCATCCAAGTTAAATATACAACCAAAAAAAATGTGAAGAAAATGCAGCATAGAAAAAAAGTAACATTTTGATGTTTACAGGTTACTTAAATCTCTTCAATTTTGTAGCTGCACCCAATTTTCAGAAGAAAAACTTCATTTTACACTTCCTTTTTAGAAACTTACTCAATTGCATTGCATTTTGCATTGGAAGAAATTTGTTTACTTTGCTTTTCAATTTGAAATTTACCCAAGTATCCAAGGTACAGCCTCTCTCTCACTTCACCAACTTAAAGATCATTAGGTTTCTAAGTAAAACTGTCCTCATAATAAATTGGCATTCAAATAAAATACAGAATCTTTTAAAAACTATATTCAAGTTTGGTTCAAATAAATTAAGTGTAGTGAAAATGTATAGCATATAATAAAGTTAAATTTTCAAAAATCTTATTTAACTACATCAGAAAATAATTCTGCAATGTATTTACATTGCAAAATTAATTATACTGTACACAATTTTAACACATCATAAATGTAAACATTTTATAAAAACAATTTTGGATAATGTCTTCAGTATTACATGATTAAAAATTAATTTTTAATATATGCAGAGATATAACCTTTGTTGTTCTATATTTCATAAAATCAATCAAGCTTAAGCTGTGATATAGTCATTTCACATTATTTGCGCATTGGAATCATTTAGATCTATGATATTAAATAACTACTTATACTCATGCAAACATACATTCTCATTACTTTTAATTATGACCACAAAACTTCAAGAATTATGCCTTCTTTTGTGTACTGTGCAATGCAATAAATTTTTAACATTCAATTTAAATATTTTTAACTACGAATTATAAAATAATTATTTAATTCATAGTACATATCAGCTCAAATACCCTTTAATTAAATTACTCTTAGTTATAATTTTAAAACATATATAGTAATTTTTAAGCACTTATTGTTATTAAATCCTTCATTTATAAAAACAGGGATAAGACAAGATATCAATGTCAGAAATAATAAGAAATTTATATAACTATGATATTTATGCCATAGTAATCAAAAGTATACCAAACTGTTTGATATTTTATTTCTTAATTACATTCAACCTAAAACAATTTCAGTTGAAAGTCACAATACATATTTTTGGACAAATGTAAATTTATTCATTGACTTCTTCATGACATTAATGAACATAGGGATTAAAATTATATGCAATCTAAGTATTCTTTCAATACAAAATTTAAGTTCATCAAATTTAACTTCACTTTTAAAGGAACCCTGATGAAAATATCCAAGAAATTCTAACTAGCTGTTTACAATGAATAAATAAATGTGGTTACAATAAAATGAGTAAGTATTGCATTATTCTGCAGCAAACTTTTTACACAAAATCATGTATATCTGAATATCACCATTATGAATTATATTTTAGTATGTAAAAAAAAAAAAAAAAGAATAAAAAAATATTCATCATGTTTGTAATACTATAAATAACATTAGTAAGACAAATGTTTGATTTGATAAAATTCACGTAGCGCAACTGAACAATTGGATCCTGGAGACGGCCTCAGATAGCGAATTTTTAAAGGTTATTTATTTTTATTCGCTTATTGAACGATTCCGGCTGCTCAACTCAATAAGACTCAACAGTCAATAAGTACCGCCAATAATTTTCAATTTCAATCAGATAATGAAGTGGATACCTGTGCTACTGCCCCATCTCCAAATCAAAGCCACGCCAGTGTGAGAACTTTCAACCCAGAAGCAGCCTCCTCTTCGTTATGAGTCTTAAATGAAAACAGGAATTGAACACCAAGCTCGACAGAAACAACGCCGGCGACCACGATTACAAAATTATTTTGATAAACATCATTTAAAAGGGTAAATAAATATTTGAATACGACAAGTTCAGTTTTCGTTCAGGACTGATCGTAACGCTCGGTATGAGACTACAGTTACATTCTTTAGGAATTTATCTATAATATTTACAAATATTATGTGACATGACGCATATTTTATGCTATGGACGAATTTTTTTTAACCAAAGCAATTTGTACAGTAATAACCATCAAATGCGTTAAGAGGCATTTAACAACCTGTTGCCTTAGTAACATAGTGCAAAGACCTTATAGCACAGAGCAAAAATCTTATAACACAATTCCATAACAAATATAACAAAATAATTCCATGAATACTTACATAGGATTCGACGAGTTCCAATAAATGTCTGCAAGCCTAGCTGTGGACACCGCCACTGGCATACACTCCAAAACAGCCAGAAGGCAAGATGCTGCAAGTATAATCCATTGCATGTTTTCAAGCTATACGATCCAACAACAGAATGACAAGCAAACCGGATGAAACTACCGTTTTTCCGTCTCGTAAGTCCACATCACGTTCTTAAAAATACACCGTTCGAGAATCAAGAGACAGCAGATTCAAAAGTCCCTAATTTTTTCTGGAATAAACAAATTTCTTGGGACAATTTTTACGTCCAAAACCCAACTTTGCGGAGACAGAGAAGCTTGCGTGTCTACTCGTATGACGGGTTTCGTTTGGACTGAAAGCAAGAGGTTACAGGTTTGCCAAAGAGTTCCGATGACAAGCTTGCTGTAGTGAAGGGGAAATTACTCCATCGCCAAACGCGTATTTTGCAGCCAAGTTGGTTCGGAAAGAAAGTATTCACTGGAAAGGGAAAGCAACAAGTGGATAAAAAATCCATATCGTCCAAGTGATAGAATTTTTGCTGTCGCCTCTTCCGAGGAGCACAGAAAATTAAAGTATACTCAACACATTCACACTTATTATTTGAATATTTTTATTTCAAAGAATTAAAAGTAAATTCAGCTAGAGGCAGTTGCAGAAATATTGTTTTAATAATAGTTTATTTTCTCATTTTGTGAAGATATATAATCATTCTAATGGTTTTAAAAGGTAAGTTAAAAAAATTTTGTAAAATTTTGACTTCTTTTCATGCATATTTTTATTCATTGCACTTACAGATAGTAGACATTTTTTTTTATTAAAAAAAAAAAAGAAGAAGAAATAGGAAACAAATCGAAACATTTAAAAAACTAAGTTAGCATTCAGAAATATGAATCATTAACAAAGCCGTACTTTCAAAACTTGCTCAAAAAGCATTTGAAGTATAATTCTGTTCATAAATAACAACAATGTCAATATTTGAAATCCTCATTACTACATTAAATTATAATTGAGATTATATAACTTTTAGTGCATTAATCGTTTCCCTTTTTGGAATCTTAAGAAACCTCATTTACAAAATATAACTTATTTAAGGCTGAACGAAAATGTTTATTTTATTTAACAATTAGATAAGTAAAAGTAATTCAATACGCAAATTTTTTTTTATTTTAAATCCACTAAATTACTAGTATGGGAACTATAAAAAACAAATTATTTATTTTATCAACAACATTTATCGAAAATAAGAAAAAATAATACATTTAGTTTTCGGTGATTGAATAATAAGTGTAGCATATACATTATTAGATTCATAACAAACATTTTAAATGAGTTATTGAAAATTAATTCATGATTAAAAAAAAATTTATAAAAGAAACATTTATTTCTTTTGATTTAATTATTTTTGTAGATAGCACGGATATCTTCATAAAAAATGTTTAGCATCCGTTTCTCAGAATTCTTACTTTCCGTCTTAAAATGTTCAGAAAATAAAATTCTAAAAGACATCTAAACATTATGTTTATATCGCATATTGTTAGTTTCACAATTACTTCTTAAAAATATGTACGAAAGACTACCTATTACGATTAGTCTAAGAAAATATTAAGTAAATAGTAAAATTTTTAATAGTAAATACCACACTTGCTTATACAATGATTACTACTCTTTCCTCCTCCTCCCCCTCCCCCCCAACAAAATGTAAATTAAATAGTTAGCAAGCAAAGATTCCTTTATTTAAAACTACATTAAAAACATGAGTTAAATTTGCTTTAGAGGGCAATTTTCCTATTCTGTATTTTCCTATATTTTCAATAAAATATTTACTTGCAATATGTATTGAAAATATTTGGTTAAAGTTATTCACTTAAATATTTAGTTAAAGTTAGTTAATTACACCTATAAATTACCTTTTTTTAATTCATCGCTGTTGTTATTTTTGCTACATTTGCAAAACCGTTTCAATTTATTATTAATAATCATCTAACAGAAACCCTTGTTTACAAATCATTTACTCGCCTGTCTTGAATCATCGGGACATTGATCCTCTCAGCAAATCGGGTGATTTAATTTTTCTATCGAAAGCAATAAGGTGCCAATTGAGGTAATCCCAATGAGTAGAAGGTGATGCGCGCAGAAACCAGCGCCCTCCGGGGAATCCAACTCTTAGCCAATAGGAGACCGATGTTCTTTCACTTTTGTTGACCATACGTGAACACAGAGAAGAAAAAATACAGTTGAAATAAAAATTCGCAGCATTTGTTAGACTTGAATTCTATGTGAAATTCTTATTTATCATGGATCACATTCTCGCGTATGAAAACATGTAACCCAAAACTGCAAGTTTTTTTTAAAGATTTGCAATAAGATTTATGTTTATCTTAAGAGATGGCGGGGGTGAGGGGAAATGACAGAGTAAATAACTTAATTTTTATTATATGAAAAATATTCCTTACTTTTGGATAAAATATTATGCGGTAAGAAATATGAACTTCGAATACAAAGTTAAGAATTTGTGCGAATTGCTTATATTCAAATAAAAAAATTGGGGAAACAAAACTAACGTTGATATTGGATCATTTGATTCAAAATATTGCTAGAGAAAAAACGATTCGAAAAATATATGTACGATAAAGATTACAGCTACTAACTTTACCAACATTTATTCATGTTCTCAAATAAGATCTTTTTTTTTTTTTTATTTCTCTTTCCGTCTTATAAATAAAAAGCAATGATATACTTCGTAGAATATTAGTGTAATGTTAATCATTAGCTTAGATATCTAAGAGATTTCGTGCATGAATTTCTTTCTCATCAGTAACGCAATTTATTTACTTTTCATTCTTTTTCTTAAAAATCCATAAATTTAAGAATCAGAAAAAAAATTATACAAATACTATTCAGTTTACATAGGATAACTACAAGATTGCTTTGATACAATATTACTTTGCCAATTGGCGTTTAATAACATATTAATATGAAAATAAAACTATTGGAAAGTTATGTTTACCAATGGAAATACAATTAGTGAATTCTTTATGAGTTAAATTCAGATTGACAAAAATCAATTTCTTTCGCACAATCAAATAACCTTCTTGTAAATTTTTGCACGCACACACACACACACACACATATATATATATAATATGCATTTTTTTTTTTTTTTTTTTTTTTTTTTTTTTTTTGTTTATTTAAAATTACTTTAGCCTTATCCAATAATATTTGTATTGAAAGAGATCAATCAACAGCGGTGTAAGCAAAAGCGGGAAAAAATATTTTCTTACAGAAATAGCAACTAATCTTAATTTAATAATCCTGTAATTATCAAATGATGAAAACATTTGAAACTGCTTACAAACAATTAGTAAAATATCATAAAAATAAAAATTTCAATCATAATTTACCTTCCCAGGATTTAAGAAGTAACAACATTTTTTACATTAAAAAAGGAGAACTATATAACATTATTTATCTATTTGTAAAAAACAAATAAATAAGACTAGTAGACCTATATATTAAGAGAATACATACTGTAGAAGCAAATGCGACTAATTTCAGATAATTAGAATCGAACACAATGAAAATGAATGTTAAGGTAAACACCGGACTTTTTAAGATTTTTTTATAGCATTCCTAAAATGCAATGAATATTAAAATCTCTTTTTTTTTTCAATTTTCCTGCAGCCTTTTTTGAATAATCTTTAATATGTGTTTTATATCATGTATAAAATTTATTTGAAAAATATTCACATCATATTTAGTTATTAAATTTTTCGCAATGTTTATGTTATTTACTTCACAATTTTAATTTTCATGCTAATAAAATACCTTTCTAGAATAGTTGCATGCATATATCTATCTTTAGAAACATCATTTTTAATAATACTATACCTACTAAAAACGTGGTATCAAATTCTTTGTTAAAAAAGGATTACTATAAAAAGCTGCTGCTTTAGAGCAAAATATTCTATTAATTTTCGATTAAAAAATGATAAGCATAAATTAAAACTAATATAGTTCTTTTTTACAAGTAACCAATTATTAGAAAAATTTTAGGTTGTTTCGTCTAGAAATATTTATTTTATGCAATTTTTCGATCCATTGATGATGAAACGAGTTATATATCTGAAATTTATTCAATTAATTTGATTTCTTAAGGGATTAAATTTAATTACAAAAATATTCCTTAAAAATCTTTTAAAACTTATGTGATCGTTAATTATAAAATTTTGAATAATAGTATTGTTCCGTTTAGTAAAATTGGCGTGGGTAACCTCCTTTTTGTGCTATATTCCATAAAAACAAATAGTCGATCAATCAAGTACAACAGGTGGCAAAAAAATGTAAACAACAATTTTTAAAGAGAACACTTGAATGACGAAGGTAAGGATCTTAATAACTCATTGTACGTTTCTTGATTTTCGAATGTGAATGTTCGAAGTTTAATGAAATACTTTAAGTTAAGTAAATAGACATTTGTTTCCTCTGGGATTCTTAAACTTCCTTTACAATACTTGTTGTAGAATTCCAAACTTCAGAAATTTTGTCTTTCGAATTTTGAATTTTATGGTTTTTACCAATTTATTAGAAAGTAATTTGCTGAATGGAAAAATCGGATCCTTAAAACTAGTTAAACCACGAATTTCTGTCAAAATCCAGAAACAGCAATTTAAATTACTTTATCACTTTTATTGGCTTACTTTTCTTTTTCTGCTTTTGTAATAATTATGCTTTTCTTAGACAAATGTAATAATTGAATTTTTTTTAACCATTAGTTAGCTTTTATATTTTCAATGTATATATGTATCAATTCTTTTATTGCTAAAGTTACATACTTTATTATTCACTTACATACTTATTTATTATGTGCTTTTTTTGAACAGTTTTGCTTCGATATTACACACTTGTACATATATACATATACAAACGAGGTGTGGATATTAAATAACGAGATTGACTCTGCTATGGAAGTACGCATGCGCCAAACACCAGCTACCGGCAGGTGTTTAGCGTTAAGCCTTTTCTTAAGAATGCAGTTCCTCTCGCTTCAATAAGCAAATCCGTATAGCCTTAGACTTCATTCGCCCTAGAATTATTTTTTTCTTTTGTTTCGCCGGAAAAATTATAAATGTAACAATTGAGCGACGGATTGTTATGAAATTTCACAGGAAACTTGGAAAACTGCTAGTGAAAACTTATAATTTATTGAAAGAATTGTATGGCAATGAAAGCTCATTGCGTGCACGTGTTTTTGAGTGGCTTAAACGTTTTCAACATGGCCGAGAACACACTGAAGGTGATTCACGCCCGGGTCGCCCTTCCACATCGAAAACGGATGACAATATAATCTAATTCAATATGATCACCATTTAAGTATTCGTGCGATTGCTCAGACTATAGGAATTGACAAAGAATCCTTACCACAAAGTTTACTTAACAAACTTAACATGCAAGAAATGTGTGTCAAAATGGTGCCTAAAATTCTCACATTTGAACAACAAGAAGCCCACAAAAATGTTCGTGCTGACACTTTGAATGCCATTGAAAATGACCCAAACTTATTGGAAAGGATAATAACGTGTTGCGCACAGTAATTTTTTACTTTGGCCCTGAAACGAAGCGTCAATCCATGCACTGGAAGAGTCCATCTTCCCCGAGAGCCAAAAAAGCTCGAATGAGCAAATCAAAATTCAAAGCAATGATGATTGTTTTTTTTCCCGACATTCATGGGATTGTGTATCTTCATTGGATTTCTGAAGATCAAATTATTAATCAATATTACTACCTTCATGTTCATGGTGAACTACGGCAAAGAAGAATAAGGGGGAAATGACTCGAATTGTGGAAGGACAAGTCATCATTCCGAATTGTCTGTATTAAAATTTACCCGATTAGAAAAATATTAGTTGCTAATAACAGTTTGTATTAATTCTTTTTTTGTTTGTTTGTTAAATTCGAAATTTTTGAGTCTCTTTAAACTTATTCGTACTTTCAAGCTCCAATTCTATCTATCTCGACTTGAGCAGGCGTAAGGCATGAACTCTGCGCATCGTGGATGAAAATTTCCCAACATTACTACGCACGTTTATCATTCAAAAGGTTTTTCTTTTCAAACATAAGCTGGCACTTCGAACCATTATCTGTGAATTTCGGCCGAATCAATTGTCCTGATGTTTCCTTAAGCAACTATTCGCGCTTTTGAAGTTTATGGCTCTCAAGTAATTTGGAAAGAATTTCTTTGAATGGCACAGCTGAAAAATGCGACATTTCTTCCATGTTGTAAAAAGGGATGGGGTAAACTTTTTTTGTTAGTGATTTAAGGGGAGTTCTCAAAAATGCAGAAGGCAAACTGATTGATGACTTTAACCGGACACCAGATGCACAGTTTTCGTTTTGGTTTTAATGACATAAGGTATGGATATTAAGCTTACAAAAAAATTCAAAAAAGTGTACAAATTTTATTAGAACTAATTTTTTTATTGCCCGTTCTGTAGGGAGTTACTTATTTTTTTTTTTTTTTCAAGGCTGCAATTACAGTAGTAGTAGTAGATTGGGGAAAATGAAGAAGGCGGTTAAAAAGCTAGAAGTATTATTTTTTAATACCCTATGAAGGAAATGTCATTTTAAAACAATAATATTAATCTAGCCATATTCTATCGAAGATTTAAAAAGCATAGTTACTTAAATTAAAAACTTTTGCCTCAACATCACTACAAAACAGAAGTTAGTTGATATTATATAATAAAATTAAATATCTTTAAGAAAAATTGGAGGCTTACATACAATTCAGATAAAATGAGTTGAATTGATTTCAAAAATATTATCGGTTTTAATTTTTATATCATATCATTACTTTATAATTTTTGGTTTGAAAAATTGATGTTTAGAAATCCTGTCTAAAACCCCCAGTAGAAAACCTTCTTCTTTAATCATCAAACATATGAACAGCACCAATTATAGAATAATTCAAATGTAATTGCGATTCAATTCGATCATAAGAAATGCTCCACTGAAAACATCTTTTTTTACAAATTTAGTGTAGTAATTTAATTATTGAAATAATTGTGCTTATATATAGCCGTGATTTATGTTCCGATTTATATGACATTCATTTAATGTCTCCATTTTATTCAGTTACTAATTCTAAATTAAATATAGGTAATGTTTTGCTACATTTGAAAGCTATTTAACTTTCGATTTATGGGTATATAATTATATACCTAATTTAACAAAAGTAAGTCATTTTTTTTTACTCATATATATCATTGAAGTGTTTTGTAAATAATTAATCCAATTCAATTTTTGTATAAAAGATTTTTTTTTTTTTTAAATTCCGTTCGAAACATTTTTTATATGTAAAATAAAATTTGTGTTGGAATTACATTCTTCGCGAACATTTTAATTTAAAGTAAATATCAAGCACTAATCAACTGTTGTCCACTATCTCCTCCAGCAGCCTATCGCACTCTGTCGTCCAAATATATTATTGTGACTGCAGATTCTTCCTCGAAATCCTCTATACACAGTTCCCCTTCTCTTGTCTATCATTACTACTACCATTCACCATCTATTACTTCACTATACCTCACTTCATTATTTATTCGTGTTGAATAGTGTCCCTCATTTATGGAAATTTTTTTTTTGTGTGTGTGTATTTATTTTAAAAATAAAGTTTGTTGCATAGCTTTTGTAACGAACGCATCGCCTTTCGTTCATTTGTTCCATCACTTATAAATGTCCCCGATAATTAAAATTTAGTCATACATCAAATAAATAGACCAATAAAGCTTTAGCTTAGTATTTAAAAAGACAATCAGCATTCACTATATCTGCCAAGTCTTTAGAGCACTGGACTCAAAAAATATTTAAAGATTTTATTTAACTGACCATTATTACAGGTGGATCAGCATCGCGAATCAGTCTCATCGATTGTATAATTCCCTGCCTATAACTACTCTTCATCCGATCTTCAATTAATCTACTATCTGTCTGTGTCCTCGCTTATCTTTCTTATTACACCTCAATTTATATATGAACTTTACTTTGCTAACATTTGAGTTATTTAAAATAATTAAACTCTGGAAAATATCCATAAGGACAACTAAAGGGAAGTACCCTTCATATATCGTTACTTTCACTTTTATAAAGCTCATTCATATAATAAAAACAGAATAATTATTCTAATTAAAAATAATAATTTTTATAGCATTTACAACTGTGCAAAGTGTTATTTCATATACTTCGTTACTGATAATTGAAACATCAGAAAATAAAGATATGTGATTTACTTATAACGAGTTAGGGATAATTGATGTTAATCTTCATTCATAAAATTTTACATATTGCATCAAGCTAATTTGTAGAATGCATAATTGAATTAAAGCCAAATATTTAATATTCATGTAGCACATACCACAAAATGACACACACACACACACATATATATATTATCCTCAGAAAAAAGAAAATTTATTCATCGAAAAAGCGCGCTTTAGTGCAGCAGAAAGCATTATTGTATATACAACTGTTTCAGATTTGATACACAAAATATCATGAAATGAATTTATTAATCATCCAATAAAAATTTGTATTTGAATATATTCTCTTTAACTAATACAGTAAAAAAATGTATGTACTGTTATTTTATACTTTTTTCTGAGGATAATCTCAGAATATATATGTAATAACATAGAAGGCAAGTGAAATCAATATAAATCAAACAAATTTTAATATAATACATATTAATGGAAATTACATATCAGAAGGTGTTCGATTTATATGTCATTTGTTTCTGACTTAAAAGAGAAGCGTAATCATTCTGTTAATAAATACCTTTCAAATACTTCTCTAATATATGAAATAAAAATACATTATAAACATTGAGGATTTTTGCTTTCTATTTGACAATACCAATTTTATATTTTAAGAGTCTTTCCGACGAAAAATGTTTAGTATCATCCAGTCACAACCAGTGTTAACAGCAGTCTAGAAGCTTTTGGAGGGGATTTGAAAACAGATAGCTTCTTTCACCATCTTCGACGAATTTTATATGCGGTAGCTTCCATCTCAGTGGAGACTAGATGATAACATGTTATACAGCTCAACTCCGTCACTTATCATGAGGAAACAGTGCGTAAAATAAGGGAAATTTTTTTAGATCTACACATGACTCACAAAATGCAAAAAGAGACAAGTTCTCCCCTCCTCGGGTAGAGACTCCACTAAAAAAAGAACCCCGGATGCACCGCCGAGAAAACCATTTGACCTCAGGGATAAACAAGTCAAGGTCAAATGGCCTTTTCTACGCACACAGGCCCGGAGCAAAGGCTCATATAATTTTATGACCAGGGCTGTGGATTGTTCTCGTCGCACACTTTCAACGGGAAATTGCAATATATACGAGACCTTTCCACTTCTCCCTCGGGTTTTTATTAGTTTTTTCTTAATGTTTTATCTCCGTCTGTTGAGTGACTGCAGGGGCAACCAAAGGGGAGGGCCCATTTAGTTTGAGAGGGATTCGAAAGGAAAAAAAGAACTAAGGGTGGATGGACCAGAAAAGAATTGAACTTTCTTTTGAATTTGGGAAGCGGGAAGATTCTTTTGTAAATTGTGCAATAGATTTTGAGTCCTATACCTTTCGGTTGAATACTATTGTTGGGTAAACAGGTGAGGGATCTTCCCTGCTTCAATGGAAAGGAAAATGCTCAACTCTATAATCTGATATCTATCCTCCCGATGTTTATTATTAAACATATGATGATATGTTTTGTGTAAGTCGAAAATCATCAGCGATTTATTCAAGTGGCCCTTTATTTTAAAGGAAAAACATCTCCTCCAGACATCTCTTTGTGGTTTGAATTTGATATGTGGTTAGCAAAGAGAACTGTTTTCTCTGTACACTTTATTAATAGTACATCTTTAGCAAAGTTTCTTTTCTTTTTTTCATTTATGTTATATTTAGAACGGAAGATCTGTATGTGAATAAACAAAAAGTAGAAAAATTCTTTGTTAAAGATATTCTGTTATAAAAAAAAAACTTTATAAATAAGATAATTATTTTTTGTGAATAGAATTTTTTTAAAAAAATTCAAACTCATTGAAACAGACATTTTGTGTTAATATTATTTACATTAACTTTTTGTATTATATTGTAATTTTAAAAAAAAAAAAAAAAATTCAATCGATATTAGTGTGTATATATATAATATTTTAAAAATACATTACCATATTTTAAAATTTAAAATTTTGAAATCTCGACTCATAATAATCTATATTAAAAAATAAAACTGAACAATAATTTAGCATTGATACATACAGGATTAAAAATTATTAAACAGGAGAAAAAAAATTCTTGTAAACTAAAATGAAAATTAAAATATCCTGGTCTTTTAATAAGAAAATTGAATCAGAGTACGATTTTCATTTCGAAGCATTTTTTTTATCTAAAAAAGTATTCCAAATTTGGATTCCCATTTCTATTTCACAGTAAATAAAAACCGCTATACCAGAAACTTAAAATGAGAAGGATATTTTATAGAAAACGTTATATGAGTTTTAAATATAATTTCAGTTGAAGAAGTGTATTTTGAATATCGAGTTAAACTAGATCAGGGGTTTGGAAACTCCGAAATTCTGAACGAATACAAATTTTAGTTCTGTAGGAGTATTAATAAGAGAGATGGTAGTAGTAAATAGATAGGAGGGAAAAGATGATAATGAGAGAAAATCTGTAACAATAATAAATTTGAGGTTCGAGCGCAAATAGGATGTTGGAGAAGATAACGGACAACAGATAATTAGTAATTGATATTATTTAGTTTAAGGCACGTGAGGATTGCTCCACAGGGATAGAAATTACGATTAATGTTTGGTTATTCTACTAAAAATTGAATTAAGCTTTATTCGTCTATTTATTTTATGGAACTTTATTAGTGACATTTATTGATGATGGAACGATTAAATCTACATAATGAGCAAGGGACATCATGATAATATTGCTCTGTAGCTAAAAGTTTGATTTGTTTAAGATTTAATTGTATCAATATGTAAAATTGCAACATATCAAGTAATTCTTACATAAGACAATTTTCGTATATTATTATTTATTGAAAGGATGCACAGCTCGCGACTGACGAGTTCGTTGTGACCGGCTGTAATCAAGGATTATTTTAACTTGAGAAAAATCATGCGATAAATAATTATTTAAAATATTTCAAGAAAAGAAACGAATCGGCTGGCAAAAATTTAAAGTAGTTTTTACGCTTATTTATTGCTACTACAAAATATTAAATTAAACAATTTTTACTCATAACATTAAATTCCTTTTTTCACTTTTTTACCATTTTATACTTCTTTGTTGTAAAATATAATAATAAAAAAAACCCCTCTAGAATATGTAAGGAAAATAATTTCTATGCTTGTAGCAGACCAGTCATATAAGTAGCTTTGAATTTATGTATCACTTGGAGTTAATAAATAATACGTAGATCTCTATTCACCAACGTGTACATGAATGTGAACTATCAACTGATCCTGCTGTGGTCTATGATTAAAAAGAATTAAAAAAAAATTGATTTGTCATATATTGTTGTAGAATTATTAGAAAATAAGGAACATTTTATTTTATGCATATCTAAATAAAGTTTCTGACTGCGGCCTAATTTGATTAAATGTATAATAAGGATATATATTAAAGGTATAGTAAGGTTCATTCGATTTAAGGTATAAATCAACTTTCTACTGTTGTAACGATTCCCTATACCTAAACTAAGTTACAAATGAACCCAAGAAAAATAACTTTAGAAAGAGCAGTACTATTGTTTAGTTGTTTTTGACAGAATAGTATCTAACTTCCCACTTTCACTTCGCAAAGACGTTTCTTTTATCAAAACGGCCAAATCAGAATTCAGCTCCACGCTTTCGGAAATGTAACACCAAAAATGGCGAATACCATAGTCATACGTCAGGGTCCCAAATGAGAACAAATCGAGATCCGCTTACTAATTTTTAAGTCATTCGCCTCTCTCGCTATCTGTTGCAGGAAATACCTTAGAAACAGGACGCACGTTCTTCACAGACGAAAAGTCATTGTGGTATCCACTTCTTTGAAAAATATCTCCTCCGGGCCAAGTTTTAACACCTATAAGTACAACATTTTTGTGAACAGGGGTCAGTACCGGATGGAGGTTAAGTGAGGAAGATTGTCGCGATCTTAGGCTGGAAAAACTTGGGAAAAAAATTTATCTAGTATGGTTTTTCCTTTACCTTTTGATGTTTTATGCCACTATCGCGTGTACTTTAAAAGCACGTAGATAAAAATGAAAGAAGCAAGTTGGGTGTGTGTGCTCAAGTCTGTGGTGCTAATCAGGAAGTTTAGGGACACCTATTGAGAAGTCTTCTTTAGGATGCTAATAGGACTACTTTTGGGACCATCTATTTTACCGTGTTCCGTTAAATGGTCCAAAATACCTGAGAATTATGTGAGTTAGAGCCCATAGTCTGTGAAGTGTAATAAGTAACAAATGAAAAAGGAGTTTTAGTTGAAAATTCTTCCATCTATTGATTAATCCTAAAAATTACGTTCTTGAAAAATATTTTTTGTATAGAAAAGAGATTATATGTATGTATATATATATATATATAAAGAATTATTCTTAAAGTTCTTTTAAAAGAAATCTGTTCCACATTTGTGTATCATAAAGAGACGTGAATAACTCCAAAGTTCAAACTGACGACAGTGAAACAAATTACGGAGTGTATGCTAATTTAAATTAAAAATATACATACAGTTAAACGTTTCCGTGGTACCTCCATCCACTTGTTACGCCAAAATTTCTTATCAAATTCAAAATGTAATGAGTTCTAGCATGTTTTTCTCTCCAATTAACTTTCTCTGTTAGTTATTGACGTTATTTCATTTGCGAACCTCGTTTTGAGAGTAAACTATCGATCAAGTAAATTAACATTGCTAAATGTTTAGAAATATAGTAAATAGGATATTTTGGGACAGAGAGAGTGGACGTGTTAAATACGAGGCGCTAGAAGATTAAAGAAGATGTAGAGCACACAATATTGGTTCTCGAAAGTTAAATAATCATCGGACAGTTGAGGTTTTAATTCCGATCCAGATTATGAGTATTGTTCCTGACTCGAATCCAATTTTGCTGTTATTGAGATAAATAGCATCTTCATTTTTAATATTTAGTTTCAGATATGAATTAGTTATCTTTCTTCATACACAATACGAGATGGTATACTGTAAAGGTTTAAATATTACTAAGAAATAACCAAAATATCTGGATAAAATTTATTCTGTATATTAATTGATCCTAATGTTCATAATTATCAATCAATATGCAGATAAATTTAACCAGATATCTAGTTATTTGTCAGTAATAATTAAACCTTTGCGATATCTCTACATATTAGTTGATTTATTAGATAATAATAAGGATTAAATAAAATTCAGTAAATTATTACTGACTTGCTATTTACTGATTAATTAGTGAGTTTCAATTGATTAGATCCTATGTTACGAAGCGAGGACATCACAAAATCATTTGGGTACATTTAAACATTCTAGGTTAAATTTCAAAATATTCTATTATAATTAAATATAAGGTGTTTAATTTATTAGGAAGAATGCAATCCTTTTAAAAATCTACTAAAGCAAATACATCGTTCTTTTAAAATGTGTGTGTGGGGGGGGCATATATATCAATCGAAATAAAATTAGTAATAGTTACCTGTTGCGTAAATGATACGGTACGGACCAAAATTTTAGTGTTTTTAGAGCAAAATATTGAAGAATACTTGAAAATTCATACATATACTATGAAAAGGCTTTCACGCAATAAAATAGCTTTGAAATTCCATATAAGCACTTTTTGATGATGAAAAAATGCTCAATTATTATTTAAGTTCTTCAAATATCTTTTAAAAATCTATAAAAAGTATCATAGAAAATATTTTTCAATAAAAACAAAAAGAAGGATTAATGCAATACTGAACAAAAGTAGCAGATAATTTAATTTTTTTAAAATAATTATTCAAAAATATTTTATCATCAGTTATAATTGAAACTTAAAGCAAGTACAATACAGATAGGTTTGAAGTACCTTTGAAAATAAAAATGTATAAAATTTGTTTCGTGTCTGAATGTTATTACGATATGCCAAGTTTTGAAAAAATTGCAAATTTAATACATTAAAATTGTTTAATTATACAAATTTATTTCATACAAGATTTGCACATTAATAAAAAAATATTGTAAAATGGATTACGTGTACTGTATTGTGAAAATGATTGTGAAATTTCCCAACACTACATTTAAATAATCATTATATATATATTTCATCTTTATATAAATTATGATTTAAAAAAGTGAATTTTCAAGTTTATATTTGCACTTAGATTGCTTATGGTTATCTTCGAATGATGTTTAGAAATTATATTTATATTGGAACTCTTTTTTCAGATTATAAAGGGTATTGATAGTGTGTTCTACATGCGCATCGTTCTTCATCCTTAAATCTCGGAGCTATTCAACGAATTCGTAAATTTTCATTTAAATACTATATAGATATTTAGATTTACCCGCTAAAAATAGGAAACGGGGGGGGGGGCCATATTTTGTACCGGGGACAAAGTGATTTGAGCAGAAATGAGCAGTGAATTTTTTTAAAAAATAAGCTGTGAAAGTCGCAAATGAAATAAATTCACGATATCCGAAAAGAAACTTTTTTTTAACCTTGAAAAAGTTTTCCCAAGCTTACGTATAATTCTGAAATGTTAGCCAAAGGTTTTTTTAAATATTAGTTTCTACTCTAAACAATGTTACTGTATGAATACAATAACAGCACTCAGAACCTAATGGCTACCATCAATAAGTAATTTCAATATTTTCCTCATCCGATATGGTGTAAAGTTTCAGACACATTTACGAGCAGCTTGAACGTGAGAACCACTTATGGAAAAAGGAAACTAAAAAAGACCCCACAGGAAAAAGACATTTGAAACTTGAGGGTGGGAGGGAAAGGGAACAGTGAAACCTAACGAAGATATTTGGACGTTTTTACAGTCAGACTAATAGCTTCGCTTTTGGCTAAAAGTTCTCCCATTTGTCGTTTATACAGGCTCATTGCTGATTACAAAGTGATTCCGACTTCAGATTCCACTCTAGATATTCAGGGGAAATCTCCCCCCTCGTATCCTTTTGTTTGATTTACAGCTCTAGAAAGGGGGAGGAGATAAAATGGCGAGAAGATTTTTTTTAAAAAAAAATTCTATTCAGCTAGAAGCAAATACGCGCTTTTGACGAAACCGACATTTTTTTTTAAAGGAACGGGAAGTTCTCAGAAATTCTCGTGAATGGATGTTCGAATCGGGAGGGTTACATTGGTGCATTAATGACTGTGGGAATTCATGCGTATTTTATGCGGAGCAAAGACATTGCAAATGATGTCGGCGAAGAATTGTTACGATTTATTTTGTTGTTGTATGTAAACAAACATTATGCATCGAATCAACATGTTTTTGAAGTATGGTTTTCTGAGTGTTCACGGCTGCTGCGAACCCAACAGCATATAACCATTATTGAGAAAGCGACACATGGCCTTACAAAAATAAAAACAGACAGATAAATTAAAGATATGTGAAAAAAAATTAGATATGACAAAAAATTATTGAAAAATCTTTCACCCCCTCTCTCTCTTTATGTGTGTATGTACTTTAAAAAGAGAGCAAAAAGAGAACTAATGATCATATTTGAAATAACGTATTAGGAATCATATACTATTAAAGCATAACTATATTTGTGAGTGTTGTATTTTGGGGTAAGACCAATAAACTTATATTATAAATTGATTATTTAAATAAAAGAGAGAGAGTGATAACTATTTATATTGCTCTTAGTCTTTCCTGTGTGAAAGATTGGCTTCTCGTTAATTTACTCTAAAATTTAAGATTATGTATATATATATATATATATATATATATATATACTGAAAACTAAATTTAAATAAATTTATTAGAATTAAGGAATGTCAAATGCGACAGAATTAATAGAAAAAAAAATCAGTAAAACATCAAAACAATCAAATTAAAAAAATATCATAATTTAATCCATATAAAATATTATATTGTAAAACCGCTATAAATTTACTTAAGCACAATATGAAAGAATTCAAGAACATATATTGTACGTAATAATTTTAATTCACAACAGAAATAAATTATTGATTAACTATTACAGCTAAGTCACATAAATGCAGCTACCACAAAACCAGAGCAAATCAAGTGAAAAGAATTAAGGAAAGGGGAAAAAAATAAAGATAATGTAATTTAAATACTATCCAAAACCTTGGACTGAAAAAAGTGTGTTTTTAAGATCTGGAAAGATCAAGAAAAGTAGCTAATTTTATACAGTAAAGTAATTTTAATTTCTTTGAAAAATATATACGAAAACATGCAAAATAAGAACCAAAACCAAAACTATAAATACAAAAATAAGCACAAAATCTAGAGTACCTATAAGAAATTAAAAAAAAAAAACATTAGAAAAATAAAAACGTAAAGCTAGATAAATATAATACAAAACTAAAAATGGAAAATAGAAAAATTTATACACAATCTGAAATAAAATAAGCGTGGAAAAATGTAATAAAAAAAGAAAGCATATATATATATATATATACATAAGCTTAGAAAGAAATAGAACCGAAAATAAATTCTAATATAACTAAAAAACTCAAATAACTATAATTTTGAACCATATCAAATAAGACCTAAAAATAGTTTTCAAAAATTCATATAATAAGGCAGACACACAAATACTGTATGTAATATACAAGTATTTATATAAATATTAATGTTAATCAGGCATACTTTTAATTAGACGAAAATTACACCAAAATACAAATACTACAAAATTAGCTGAAAAAATCAGTAAAGCATCAAAATAACACCACACACACATGTATATATTATAGTACAAGGTTATACAAATCTATACAATAAAATTTCAAATTCGTTTATATATTTCAGATTCTTAACGCTGCAACTAGAAAAATGAGAAAGAAATTTAATTTATATTTTCATTCAAACTCATAAGTTATTTGTATCAGAAACTTTTAAAAATTTGTGATAAGCCTTCATTATACTGTTTCAACTTTTCGGATAAATATTTGCAATAGCGTTTATAGGGATTTAATATTGCAAACAGCATTTAAAACTCTTTCTATGTTTTTTTTTTTTTACCAATTCAAAATGAAGAGTAAAAAATCGCTCTTCACAATACTCAAGTATTTATCACACTTAAACTATTTTATCTTACATATTAAATTATTTATTTATTTGCTGCATCATGTAAATATTATTGAAAATATATTCAGAATAAATGTTTAACATGTTTTAGAAAAGAATATCATACCTGTAAATAATAATTTAATACAGTTGTTTAAAAATGAATTAAATATTTTTAAGTGCCTATCAAGTAAAATTAAATTTTTTGTTTAATTAACTATAAAGACACTGAATTATCTTGGAATTCTACAGATGGCAGGAAGCAATCCTACTCAACTCGATTTTTACTCAAATGATTAATAGTTTAAGGATAACTCTCTTAAACTATTTTATCTTACATATTAAATTATTTATTTATTTGCTGCATCATGTAATAATTATTGAAATTATATTCAGAATAAAAATTTAGCATGTTTTAGAAAAGAATATCATACCTGTAAATAATAATTTAATACTGTTGTTTAAAAATGAATTAAATATTTTTAAGTGCCTATCAAGTAAAATTAAATTTCTTGTTTAATTATAAAGACACTGAATTATCTTGGAATTCTACAGATGGCAGGAAGCAATCCTACTCAACTCGATTCTTACTCAAAGGAAGATTGATTTGATGAAACGAGAGGTTAATCAAATCGAAGGTATTCGGCACTAATTAGAGAGATTGATTTTGAAAGCAATTAATTAAATATGCATTGGCAAAGCAGAACAGCATTTTCAAATTGGAATGTTTCAGGAATTCTTATTATAAATGCTGAATTTCCTGATTCTTATTGCAATTAGGTTGATTGACTAATTTCAGACTTTTTTTTTTTAAGGAAGTGAATGGGATTTTAATTGCAGACAAATTTTTAAATATTTATTGAATTTCGTTGCTTGGAATCATAAAAATGATTGGTAAAAATTGGTGAACATTAATCTGAAATTAAGTTTTTGAATCACAATTTTGATGACAGTTATTTTATATAAATACTTTGAGGCAAGTCTGAACAGCTGAAATAACATTTATTTATTAAATTTGTATTATTTTTTAATAGATAAGAAAAATTATGTTAGACATTTTTTTTTTCATTAATATCTTTAAAGGGCACAAAATAAAAAAAATAAAAAGTAGTTTTTCAGCTCAAATATTGGAATTATTCGATAAGAATTTATTCAAACTGTTCAACTAGAATTCGAATTCTATTAATTCAAGAAACAATATTCAAATTATATACTTCATATTGATGTATGTGATTTAATAAATCTTATTTTGAAATATTTTGTTCAAACATTTAATCATGGGTGGGTGGGGGGAATCAAAAGCATTTATAAAAAACAGAAAGAATATAAGGAATTTCGAATAATCCATTTTGTAATGGTTACCGTTTATTTCTCATATTAGTTTGAAAGAGATTTAATAACATTGAATCAGAAATGAGCTACAGAATACCATGAAAAGAAACAGAAATCTCATTCGTAATGAAATATATATATTTTTTAATTTATGAAAGAGATTGATCAAATGTTGAATAGACTGATGTGATTTAAGAATTTATTTAAAAACAAAGGCGTTTCAATAGATTTGCAAACATATAAAATTTCATTTCGCATTCTCAACATTTTTTCTTATAAATATTTAAAAGAACGTTTGATTTCAAAAGTTTAAGCTTTACTTAAAGTAAAATTTTCTTTTTCTTTTCAGAACTTGTTTTTCGGAGCAATCTTATGCACATATGAAAAATTAACTAAATTTTAAACTTTAGGTAGATAAAAAAGATTTTGATTCCGAATATTTTTAAATTGGTTTTTTACTTCAAAGAGTATGTCTTTAAGAAATGTTGTCGAGATTTTAATGCAATAGATGTTTGTACAGTTCTGAGGATGTTGGACTGAATTCTTTTGCATCAATATTTGCCTATCTGTTCAAAGAACATTAAAACCTTTGACGAAAATGTCACCTTCAGATTTTCACATCTTCAACGAGAGAGGGGAAAAAAAGGTGTATAGAATTAAAAAAAAAAAAAAGAAGGTTTTAAAGAAAAAGTCTCCTAGTTGCATTCATTCATCTGTATTAGCCTTTGAAGTCTATTTGAACAAAGAGATTTCACTACGTGCACTTTTCGAATCTTTGGAACATTCGTTCGCTTTGGGTCGTGAAATCTCAGATATTCATGCTATGATAGTTGACGTGAAAATTATAAACTCGCCGCTTACAAATCAGAAATGTCGTCAGTGATTTTTTTTAATCTTCTTTTCTTTCCTTTTTTTTTTTCTTATTTAAAATTGCAGGGGATAATGAAGTGTTTGACGACAAATGCGTTGAGTGAGGAGATGGTATGGTGTCCAATTATTTCCCGTCTCTGGCTGTCAGGTTGCTTTAATAAGCGTTCCAACTGATGTCGATTTGTTTCCGTTCAAATGCCTACCTTTTTTCATTTTATTTTTCTATGAATTAATTTAGTTTTGTTGCAGTGAGAGTTCGTTTCCCCGTATATTTGTTTTTTTAAAAGAGGATAATAAAAATCATCAAGTAATTTTTTTCTGAAGGGAAAAAAATGTGTATGGAATAGGTGTTGTATTTTTCTAGAGATAAATTAGCAATGGGAATTGGGATTGCTTTTTAAAACTTTTCATTTACCATCATCTCGATTACATTATTAACAGGGTTTTTTCTTTTCATCTCCATCTGAATGATAGAAAATTTGATTAGTTTGCTAATAAACATATCTTTAAATAGTTTTGTATGGATTGTAATTTTTTTTACACTTGAAGAAAGTTACACCCTCCCTAATAATAAGATACAAAATCATCCAATTTTTATCAGATCATGGAAATGAAAATCTGCACTTTAATTTAATAAACTTAAACTATTAACAAACAGAGAGAGTCATTACCAAAGAGATATATCAAAAAGACGGAAAAGAAACATTGACGCCACATAACAAATACCTTTGTAATAAAAAGAGAATATCTGCATATTGATGTATTCATTTCATTACGATATGCAATATTCAATTTTAAAATTAACATCATTTTCGTATATGGAAGAAATATTTTTACCTCTATATTTTATTACAAGATTTTTTCATTAAATAACTAATTTCTAAGAGATATGAAAAGTATGATCTGTTAAAAAATTCAAACAGTACACATTTTTTTTACATTTAATTTTTCGAACGAATTAATATTTAGATGTCACATAACATTTTTGAAAGCATCAACATGATAAAATTGAAAATTGCATACCAAAAAAAAATCTAAATAATAAAAATAGATAAATTTGTTTTACAAAAAATCGTTTTATTCACTTTTTAAAAGGGAATTAACATCATCTTAATACAGTTGGGTGTTTTTATTCCCTTTTGAAATAAATTAAGACATTCAACTGCATAGGGAAAAATTTAATTAATTAGCAAACTTCTTAGAGTGCCTACAAAAATACCTATTTTTGACGTCAAGTGGTTTTTCTAAAGTAAATTGGTGCTACCATTATGTGCTACCATCTGTTTTACGGCTGCAAAACAAATTTGTTCCTGATTCATTGGTTATATTTGATGAGGCAGTCATTTGCTAACAAATCAGAATTTAACTACTATTGCGTCGAGTTATCGTCGTCATTTTGCGTTTAGTTGTTCCCATCAAAAAGATCCGAATGCATCATTACTCATCGGAAATTAAGCAACAGTAAAAAGAAATGGGTTACCTTCAATGAATTTGCTTCAAAGGAGGCGAAGATGGTCTCATCCAAAAAATTATGGAGACAATTTTTTTATGTGAAAAGAGTCATACAAACGGACTGCTTCAAAAAAAAAAAAAAAACGATTCCTAGGCAGTACCCTACACACACACACATACACACACAAACACACACACACACACGGACCTTATTCTAATTTCTCAATACTATCACGGGTGTTATTTCAATCGCTCTCGTATATATTACGATAAAACTAATTAATTACACATTCCTTTGCAATAAGTAAATTTTAAATTGACTCTTATGTTATTTCATTAAGTGTTTTGTAAGGAAACAGAAAATGGAAAGCATTTAGAATAACATCTTTTTTTAAATTACATATCTTATTTTCACAAAAAATGTATTATCTATATTAAAGCATCTTATTGGTATGTACTACAGACATTTGTAAGAATCCGAAAAAATCAAAACACGCTGAAAAAAAAAATAATTTTCAGGAAAATTCTCGTAACAGAAGTTAGCGAATAAATGTATAACTAATGTAACTAAATATCTAATTTATTAATAGCCAAAATGTAATGAATAGCTAAGCATAATTGACCTTTTGTCTTTGCCTTGATTTACATATGCATTAAACTTTGATATGAAGATGCCTCTTTGGTTCATTAACGAAAAATCACAAGTTTAATCTTTAATATGATATTAATTACTTTCACTTCAGTATTAATATATCACACATTTATTTTAGCTTTTATCTGTTTTGATACCAAACTGTTTATGAAATGCCATTGAAATAGGTCTTTTATTTTGATAATTATTAAAACTGGTGTTTTTTTAAAATGAAATTGAAGCACATAAAAATTCCTTTAAAAATTACTTCTTTTCCTCATTCTTATCCTAACTGCCTGAAATTAAATTTCAGAAGTTATAAAATTTTATGATTGGTAAGATAAAATAACATTATTTTAATGGAATGTTAGTTTATGTATAATTTTTTTTCCCTTGTTGATGTGCAAATCTTTATTGTACAGACAAAATTTGTTTACAGTCTTAACGAATATTAAATGTCATTGTGTACTGTAAATTAATAAATGGATGCTATATAAGTGTGTGTAATAATAATTATTCGCGAAAAACGCTTTAAACTGTTCATTAGTTTCAATGAACGCAAACTGATAAATACTTTATAAAACCTAAACCCAAAAATTAGGAATATCTTATACAGATTTCCCATTTTTTTTCAGTTCGTGCACATTATAGTTTAAGTTTATCATTTTAAAAAAAATAATGTTACGAATATTAGGTTTTTTAATACGTTATTTGCTGCTGGAAATGACCCTGCGGGTCTCCATTCTTAGATTGAGTCGTTTAAAATAAGATATTGGCAGAAAGATATGTCAGAGCTAAACTTATCAGTTTTTTAGATAGCACGAGGCTTACATTTCACACAAATATCATGAGACAGCTTTGTAATTCACAATAACATTTTTATTGAAATCTGAATAAGTCATTCATACCTTTTTTTAGTTCGAGATAGTGCATTTTTGGAATTTATTTGCAGAATTTAATTGTTGACTCGTATTTTCGAGAATTCTGTCGTGACTCGAAATTTCTAGAATATTCGAGTTCTCTATATTTTTTTTTTTTTTTTTTAGTCGCTGCTTGTCAACAGCGGTTGCAATATTAAAATTTCCACATACGAGCGCTAAACAAGCGATAAATAGCCAAATGTAGCAGACTTTTCCAAAAAGATCCAACTGGACATCAAACCAAAGACTATACTTTTCCCTCATTTTCGCACCTTCCGGGTTGTCAGACGCAATCAGTGACACTGTATCTCTCCGTTGGGGGTAATAGTGAAAAGATTCTTTTGGATACGGTGGAATGGGAGGTCAGGCGAAGAAAAGAAACCGAACAAAGAAATGAAAAACTTCCAATTTAGAGATAACAAAATGTCGTCCTTTTTCAAATGAATTTATACTTTATTGGCCCGGTGTAAACGAGCCAATTGCTCAGATTTAGAATAGCAGTTGTCATCGTAGAAAGCACTATTTTATGAGGTGGCTGCTTAGAATGTTATACAATTGCACATAATTCCTGTGAGCTTGACTTAGAGCGTTTAATCGAGATCATTATTCTTTTAAGTTATTGTGGACATTGAGATAAATTACTTGGACTTGTTTGATGAATGCTGATCATATAATAGTACGAGTAGCGCGGTGAAAATGACGGGAGCTTGTAGAGGAATAAAATGAAAGATAAAATGAAATTAAAAGATATAATTTAATTATTTGTCCTTTGGGAAACACAAAAAAATATCGTTATAGGTTAGGGAATATTTCTAACTATTTTGTATTTTAATAATTATTAGGGATGAATCAAGAAATAATTTTAGACGTATTTGAATTCCAAATTGAAATAATAAATAATTTTTAAGAGAGTAGTTTAATTACTAATATCAAACTATAAATATTTTAATTACATATTGCAATTAATATTACTATAGTTTTATGAATTATCTCTTGAAAGTAAAATGCAAAAAGTTTCATTAATATAGTTTCAAACGCTTTTAATCAATGACACTCAAATTGAGGTACATTCTTTCAGAGAGAGTATACCATAAAGCTTTGCAAGAGGTATACTAATAGCTTAGAAAAGAAACAAATCCAATCCCAGTATTAATCAATCGATCTTCACCTCATTCATTTTTTAAATGAAACCACCAAAAAAGAATATCAAGATTAGAGAGGTTCTCATGATAGCCATCATGTAAAACCGGGCCAATCCTCATGTGCTTCCTTTAGGAAGAAGGATGCGATGGGGCCATCTAAAAGTAAATATCGTCCACTAAACAGAATGATTTACAAGGTTTTCTTGGAAGTAGGAAGATGATGCCTTTTTTTTTTTCCAAAAAAAAAAAAAAAAAAAAAAAACCGAAAAATTGTATCTTTTTCTTTATAATGCCGAAAATATCAACTTACTTTCGAATACTATGAATATGTAAGGTAATATTAGAGTTGTAGGATATTGTTTAAATATAGACATATCTACAAGGACAAAAAATACGAGCAGTAACGAATACTTTAACTAGACGATATTAACATTTTGTTGCATTCTATTGTATGCTTACTATTAAATAAAAGTGCATTTCGTGTAAGCCTCAGGTTTTCCAGATATAATTTATGGCATTTTGTAAACATTTTTAAAAAATCATGTAATTCATTCATGCATTTTACAAGAATTAATTCTAATTTTTTAAAAAAATTTGGCTGGCATTTTTATTATTTCATATCACATATTACCCCACCCCCCACCATCACCCCACCAAACGCTACATCTTCACTTCTTTTTATAGTTTCATGAAATATAAGCAGAAATAAAGTGAGAATATATATAGAATTTCTGAAAATTTTTAAGAAATCCGGAGTGCATCCGAATCTTTTGAGGCTCCTGACTTACGCCATTAAGCATATAAATATAGATGGAGAAATTTTAGTGTGACAAATTTAATGTTCCGCTTTTATATATTTATATATTCGCTTTTAGTGCAATGTTTATCAAATCTATGTACAATTTCCTTATCTTATAAATTTTCAGTTTTTTTTCCAGAAATAAAAAAGGAAAGGAAAATAATTTTCTTTGTGTGTGTGTGTGTGGGGGGGGGGTTATAAAACTATATTGTACCCTAACAAAGACCTATAAATTAAATTCATATAATTTTTACTTGTTTATATTTTAAATTAATTGCGAATTTATTTGTGCATATGAAGGTATTTGATAGCAATATAGGAAGAATTAAATATAATTAAATTCACGCGTCCTTTTGAAAAAGGTTCATCTCCATTTCCCCCCACAAATTCACTTTTGAGTTCTTCGCAGTACTTTAGTATCGACTTATGAATTCCATATAGAAACTGAACATATTTCATCTGTTAAAGCACTTCTAGATGAATTTTATTCCGTCATTCTTTTTTAAACGGGTCATTTCCTAGACGGCAAACTCTTTTTTTTTTGTAAGGACCATATCGTAATATTTTTATGGTCGGAGGGCCAGGTAAGCTAGGGTAGATCGAAGATAGTTACATGGGTTGCTCTAACAAAACAACAACAATGACAAAAAAAAGTTTCAATTTTTTTAGGAGCAAGTTATGTCTAGATCATGCACTTCCAATTGAAGATATGATGGGAGCTTCTTAAATAGATAATGAAATACAGAATTGTCTTTAGCACTTGCATCAAGATCCCATAAATGCTTTTGCATATTTGACTGTCGAAATTTTTTCTTGAAAAAACAATATCAACACGCAAGCCGGAGATAACAGACTCCTGTCTTAGAGAAGCAGTTCTGCACTCCCAGAGGTAAACAAGAGGCCGTTAGAAAATACCCCAAAAGAAACACAATCGTTATGGCGGCAACACAATAAGGAATTGAAAAATTGAAAAAAAAACTTTTTGTTAAGTAGACAGATGTTGTTTTTTATTAATCTTTTTATCGTAATATATCGTTCACTTTATCTCCCTATCAATAAAGTGAACTTTCTTAAAACGTTATAATGTATTTGTTGCCATTGGCTACCACGGAGCTTATAGAACGATCCTTTTTTACACATACTTGCATAAAAAAATAAATTTAGGAGCAAATTAAACGCATCTCCAGATTTGAGGTTGTACTTATCTACTTGAGCCTAATTTTTCAAATTTTTGTGATTCTATGCAGTCCTAAATATCCCATTATTTTATTTTATTTATTTATTGCTTACTTTAAAAACAAAAACTGTACAGTAAAAAAATAGACCGTTTAATTTAATTCAACGTACCCCTTTTTCGGAGAAGTTTTCGGAATCTGTAATGAGTGAAACAGACTAAATGTAGGGGATACCTGGAGGATTTTTGGTCGGGGGTACAAAGAAAAGAATCAAACTAGCTAGAGGTACATGGACTGAAAAAGTTTAGGAATCGCTGTCCTACATTTTCTCTGTCATACATGCATTGACTGTCTCTCATTGCCACTCTGTACTCAAGTACAAGACATCAGGAAGCTCTACCAGTTTATACGAGCCAATTACGAAGACTTCTACTATGAAATAATGAGTGTCCCACAAATACAACAGATGAAACGTCGGAGCAACTGTAGCTTTCAATTATCTCGCCTATTATTCATAAACCTTGCAAAATTTTGCAGTGATATATTATTTTAACATGGATTTTATAACAATACACATCTTTATAAGTTTGAGTTGATCATTCATAAATCCAGGTTCATTTTGGAAACTGGCAATCTCTGCAAAGAAAAAAATATTTTTCCTGAACATCCTGTAGTATCAAAAATTACTACCGATAGCTATTTTTAGATAATGTGTAATCCCCCTTTAATGATAGAAAATTATCGATCTGAGTTTTATGAAAATGTTATGGAAAGATGGTTTATAACTTCTCCTGTAAAATTTGCGGAAAGGACAATTTTTCAAAACGATCAGTTCAATTATGTTTTATCACTTACGAAACTGGATAAGGTTCAATAAGTTTTCACTACTTCACTGATTGTCAATCATAATTTAAAATTACACTCTTTGGCCAACATTGTCAAACTAGCATTTTCATCATTCCTCTTTGTGAATAACAAATTCAGTATACCAGCTGCTTCAAACTGAAGAATTTGCTCGCTCCATCTGCGTCCATCCCAGAGAAGATTCCGGGTAAACAGTTTATTCTTTACAATGTACACACAAGTTAAAGAGCGTTTCCGCATAGATAAGAACTGACTTGTAACTTGCCTGTCAAATGCAGACTTACATACCTACCAAAGAGTATAACGTAGAGACGACAGCTGAACCGACTCTTGTCAAACAGAGGTTCAAAATCGTGCTTTTGGATCTCGTACTGCCGTCATGAGAGGATAACTTGACTTTCACCGAACTTCGAAGCATCCATCTTTCTTAATAGAATGGATTTGCTTTTCTTGTGTATAAGTAGAATAAGAGTTATTTCCAGGCTGAAGAAGCGAAGTAGTGTCTTGACCTTTCTTTAGCTCAGTAGTTAGAATCCAGACTAGTATTTAATGAGACGTTAATTTAAAAATAATTTTATAAGCTTAAAATTTATTTGCTTAAAACTTTTTTTTTCTAATGTTAAAGAGTTACATTTGGAATATTTTCAAAAATTTCCAAAATTAACATAATTTGGAGAAGTCATAATATATATATATATTCATTATATATTTTTGATGATATAACCATTTTTAATTGTATATTTTGTTGATAGAGATAGTTAGGTTTGTCATTCTAGAATAACTCAGCTTAAAAGTATAAAACCTGTTACAACGCTAAATATATTGTTCTCCCTTCTTGTTTTCCAAAAATTTTTGAAGTTTTCTTTTTTTTAGAACTTTTCTAAATTCTTGATATTTTGTTTATTTTTTTAATCTTCTGATATATATATATATATATATATATATATATATATATATAATTGTTTCTGTCAGTTCATTAAACAGTTTTTAAAATATTTAGAAACATTCAGAAAATGAACAATTTTCCAAAACTCAATTTACCATTATAGTGTAACAGACGAAATGTGGGAGACATTTTGTACAATAAAAGAAACAAACTGAATTTGCATAAACATGAGAAGTGTTATAACATATTATGTGCTTTATACGCTTGTGAAATAAAAATATATTACTACCAGCAGACATTTTTCTACTGAAAAAAATATTTCGAGTTAAATATTATGCAAAGACATCCTTATTAGAGATCTGAAAGGAGAAAATAAATTACTTGTATGATTGAAACCTAAACAATTTGCATAAATAATATGTTTAAAAATATGTTATATAGAATAAATTCTTACATAATATTGTATATGTTATATGCAATAATATATTATATACAATAAATTCTTCACACATGCAAGCGTATACAAAACAATATTTTCATGGGAATATCAAAAGTATTTCAAAATTAATAGATTTAAACTCTATCATATTTTGTTTTCGTTTAGTTCATTTAAAAAAACCGTTTTTGTCATTTTTTTACATTTAATAAATAATATATGCATGAATGAAATTTTAAATCTAGATCATATTTTATTCTTGTTCAAAAACATTTTAAAATAAAAAAAAAAAGTTCTAATGCCTTATAACTCAATTTCAAACTTTATGCTGTAGGATTTTTAAAAGTAATTGGTCAAGTCTAAATGTAATTGATTACGTAAATGTTGCTTTACAATGTTTTCCTTATTTTTTTGTGATAATGATCCGGAAAGTCAGTTTTTATTCTTCCGATTAATGAATTGCCTAATCACGGAATGGATGTCAGGTTACTTGCCATTGGAAGATTTCACATCTACACTTTTTAAAGCTTTAATCATCAATGTCGAATTAGAGTCACTGAACCCAAAATGCCGACAAGAGCTATCTTCTCTCGGCCTACATTGACACTCAAGTAACGAACCATATGCAACGAATTTCTAAAATTTATTCAAAGAGTACAATCCACCGCAATCACTACAAAATGGTTAAAGGTCACTGACAGCAGAAGCGAAGAGATTACCTGTGACTTGTGCACCATTGAATAGCATTTCGTCGCAGCTTCGCGGTAGGACAGCTCCATCATGTATTCAATCTTATCAAAACATTCCATCGAATGCGACAGAAACACTGTCTTTAGACTGCATTTAACGACTCATTTTTGAAGGGAGGACTCGTGATCACATAAAACGATAGTGTCATTCATCCTAGGGTTCTTCAGCCCCGACCATCTTGTTTGTCTGTCTGCCTTGCCCCTATCATGCTGGGTTGTTTAATAAGTCGTCATTTTTGTTGAAGTTTGGTCATTGCGGTGCTGAAGTTCTTTTCCTTTTTTAACTTCATTCCTTGAAAATCCGGGCGATTTTCCGTGCGTTATGTTTTACATAAGACGTAACTTAAGTAGTTGAAATAATGTCTGGTTTGATCGTTTGATAGTTGGAAAACTTGCATAGATTGTATGAAACGCATTAAATACATCGGTTCGGGGGGAAAAAAATAATAGATCATTTAATTTTTAAAAGGGCATTGTATTTAACTTTGGAGTGGTTTTTCTCTTCTTCTTTATTGCACGTTAATGTAGAGATATTAAAGAACTTTGAAGAATTATTATTGATCGTTTTCAATTTAAAATTAGTAATAAATGGCGGTGTCACTTTTAGAACTTACCATATGTTGGTTTGTTCTATTTATTTCTTAAAGATATACATCGAATAAAAGCTTGTAGAGTTTGACCTTTTTTTTGTTTGAGTAACCATAAAGTATCCAGGAATTTAAAACTAAGTTCTACGAGTAACTAAATATTTCTTTTTATTCAAACAAACTACATCACACTCTCTTAGCTTGAGAGATAATAACAAACTAAGCCTTAACTTGAGGGAACAAATAATCCTATAACAGAAGTGGGGAAATAAATGCCAGTTCGAACTAAACAGTATCTTGTGTATTAATGATTAAGTCCTAATCCAACCGGACTTCTATCTAGTTTAAATTTGCGACAGTCGCAAAACAGGCAGAGATTCTGCTTATGGCATAAATAAACTTAATTTACCTCTTCCTTAATATCTTCCGATTACTTTTAAGAAGAGTCTTGTTTATTTTTAATACAGATATAATTCACATCTTAGTATTTTTGCATAAACCAACTTCGAGAAATGATGTGGGCTTATTGGAAAAAGTTGAGTAGTTAGAATTATTGATTATCTATTGATAATCGTGTCGATTACCTGCCGATAGGTATATAATCGATTATTTGAAAAGTATGAGTGAATGCATGCAATATTAATAATAATCCTGTTTTTATAAGCATCGAGCTTATTTTGGGTGCCTTTGATTATAGTTAATTTAATTTCCAGAATTCAAATATTATTTAAACACTTCACAAAAGAAGAAATCTATTTTAAAATACAACTCACATGCAGTTATGCAAGCACAAATGTAATAGATTTGTACATAAATAAATAGATTTTTTAAAAGATTAGAAATCATATATTTTTTATGAAGAAGATAGCAATGGAAAAAAAGTAATTAAAACGTAAAAGAAATCTTGAAGCCCACGTTAGGAAGGATATTTAAATAAAATTAACAAAAAAAAAGGGGGGGGGGACTCTAACCCTTTTGTTAATTTTATAACGACGACCGTAAACGACCCCTTAACCCTACAAAATCAAAAATCGTACAGTGGTTATCGAGTTTTTCTTAAACTATCGAAGATTATTGGATTAAATTTCTCATTTAGAAGTTTCAAGACCTGACAAATACATAATTCTTAAGATTTTGGTATGTTGAAATTCATTTCGCTTTTCATAATTGCATTTAACAATTCATATTTTTAGTAAGATCGTTTTTTCACTTTTTTTATATTTTAAAATTAGAAAGTAACTATCCATCGAATGGTAAAAATATTTTTGAAAAATATTGAAAATATTTGATTGTCAAATGTTTGAGACATTCCGTTAACTTTGAGGGAACCATTTTTAAGCTCCCACAACTCAGAAACATCGCGTCGGAATTTTACGAAATTTCGAATTTTAGGGTGATTTCATTTGGAGGGGGTGGGGGTGAGAATCATACACAATGGGAAATTTTTTTTTGAAACTAGTCAACTTTTAAAAACATAACCTATGAATCTCATTATTTCTTTCTCTTTGAACTATTGACAGTGATATCACTTTTATCCCATTGAGATGAAAAATCTAAATGTTTTTAAAAATGTCCCGTGTGTGTGTCGACGTTTGAATAAAAAAAAGTTAAACGAAAGATTTAATAAATAAAAAGAACTATACTTATGCATAATACATTTTTTATTTATTGATTTCAAAGTTTCTGATTATGAAAATGGATTAATCTATCTCTTATATATGATAAAACGTGGGAATGAATTTCGATATATCAATTACTTACAAGATCAAAATAAATTAGCAAACAAAAAAATACTAATGCAAATTATTCCCTACATTAGGTGCAATGATATCTATGCAACAAATATTTTTATTTTTTATTTTGCTTGTATAATAAATTATTTATCTTCTTAGTGTTGATGAAGAAACATGTTTCAAAAACTATAATTCAACAAAAAAAAGTTCTTTGTAACACATGGTAGAAATGCGTCAGTAAATAATAAAAATGGAAAAAGTTATTCGTTGGGTTTATCTGTGACATCATCTGAAGAATATATAAACATGTTTATCATTCGAAATATTCGTCCTAAATAAACGAATCGCCTTTAAAAAAAATGTTTCTTGATTTTTTTTTATTTCGGGGTTGAATATATCTTCAATGTTTCCCCCTTCCTCTTTTAAAACTAGCAAATAAGATGTAACAACAATCTTACGAAAAGTTATAGAAGTTCAATATTTTCTAATATTACAACTTAGTAGAAAAGAAAATGGAATAACAATGCTCCAACATTTACAAAAATAAATAAGTGAGTTAGAAGAGGAGAGGGAAGGAGAAAAAAAGACCATTGTTCAGTAAAGTTAAATATCAGCAATTTTTTTTTTCATGCAGAGAAAATACTGGAAAAAAAATTTAACTGAGAATTTAAACCCAGGAATTTAAGAGAAAATATTGTTTGTTGAATTTCCTCTTATTATTGTTTTGAATAGCCTTTCTTTTAGTTCAAGATATTATTCTAATTCCAAGAATATATATTATGGGAATGCAAACAATTTACTGTTTATATTCCTCTCCCCTTTCAACTTCAGTCGTTTTATTTTATTCATTTTTGTAATTTAATGTAAATTTTTTACTGCGAATTTTCTGTGTAACAAATGTTTTATTTATGAGGAGAAATAAATCTTGTTTATAAAAAGAATATGAGTGTCTTAAGTTACTTTTATTTTTAGAAAAAAGTTTCAGGTGTTCCAGTTCTTAATATGTAAGATTTTCGAAGAAATAATGAAATTACAGTAAATTGTATACTGAAATGATTAACTATCTCCAATTTTTCAATTCGAATTATAAACATAAGTCAAGGACTTGCTTAAATAAATGGACTTGATAGTTTAACAATAATGATAAAAAGTTGTTCTTCTCATCATCTAACAAGAAATCAGATTTTATTTCTTTCTTTTAGTAAAATTGACTAAACTGTGGCTGACTGAATTTTTCAAAGAATTCATATTAATTTTAAAAAGAAATAGTTATCAGAAATATCAAATTTAAGAAAAATTGTTCCTTAACTTCACTTTATCTTAAAAAATAAAAGGAAGTAATAAAATGATATATAGAAGGAAATAACAAATTATTACAATGCTAAAAAATTTTCAACTATCTCCAGTTTCAATTTAATATGGATACTAGCAAAAGTAAATTTTCAAGGAAAAAAAATATATATATTATTTTTTTTCTTTATGCTAATTATATTTTTAACTCTTATTTATATTCATAAAAAAAACTTAAAAAAATATACACTTTCAGATTTATTTAGTATCAATAATTTATTGATTGAGACAATAATTATATATTTTCGAATCGAATAAAAAATAATGCCTTATCAATATAATATATATAAAAGTACAGATGCACATAATATAATATTGTGATCAATATAATCTATACAAAGATTAGATATGAAATTTTTACTTTTGAATTATTTAACTACAATTTGAGTTACTTAATTAAATATACACTATTTCCAGCGCGAAGTTTTTAAATTTATCAATCTGATCTATTAAAACATATTTCAAGGCATGCTAATTTCTTCGGATTTTTTTTTTTTTTTAATAATTCTCTATCAATAATACTTTTTCTATTGGTATAAGCCGCTGAGAGAACAGAATAGAAAAAATACCATTCAACACCCAGTTAGTACTGAAAGGGATCACCCATACTCGGAAGAACTGTTTTCAAGTGTTGACTATATTTTTTCCTGCTCGGTTTTATACCTAAAACGACGAATGGCCTCAGGACATTGCTTGCAGAAAAACCTCCCGCGATGACTGCTGAAAAGATTCGCCTTTGATTCGATTATGTAACAAGAATAGATTCCATTTTTGTTCTCTCCCATATTGAATTTCTTTCACACTCTGGATCCATTCTTCCGATTCATTTGTTCTTAAAGGGGAGGTTTCAGATTTGAAAAGATCCTTGTTCGTCATACAGGGTATGGCGTGAAGGGTTCTTTTTTAAGAGGAGGGAAGTATAAGGGGTGGTATTTTTTTTAAAGCTTTAGAGGGATATCTGAAATTTTTTTATGAATTTTTGAATTTTTTTTTTTTTTTTTTTAAAAATGTGTGCATTATGATTTTTTTCTTCCAAAACGCATTTTCTTTTGAATTGTGGTGTGTTGCATGAATGTAATTTTGCATTACGCTGAAAAATCCTTGAAATTTTTTTGGAAGAATTTTTTTTCCTAAAATGAGGCGATATTCTTTTAAAATGTATATATAATATAAGATTGATGATAGAAAATCAACGAGGCGTTCAACAATCCATTTTCACAGATATTCAGTAATTTATGTTGTTGCAAAAGTTTATCCCCTTTTCTTCATCACTGATAGCGAAAATTTCTGGAAATTGTGTCAGCACATAAAATACCGAATAATTTTTTAAAAATAAAATTCAAATAGTTCAATGTATTTTTAGAAGATAAAAAAACTTTGTATGTTATCAATTTTTGTGAAATGATCTTCACCTCAGCCAGTCTCTAAAAATAAAAATCTAAACATCTTTTCATTGATATTTATCAATCATTTTTAAAGATATAATGTTGGCCATTTTAAGTAATTAAAAGTAAAAGAAAAGTGAAGCTATGTATATCAAAGTTGATTGTAAAAGGCAGACAAATTTGATTTACACTCTATTATAAATTTCTGCAATAATATTATTAACTTTATAATGATTTTTAATATCCTGAAAAAAACAGGATTCCTATAAGGAGAACGGGAAATGTCAATAAAGGTATTTATAATTTTTTTTTTTTGACAATTGTGCATTTGGTGTTAGTTTATAAGGGGAAAAAAAACCAGATTTATTAATCTTTTTTTTTTCCTTAATTATAATTAATTTTCTTAAAATCTTAATTCAAAATTATAAGAAAAACTTTCTAGAGCTTTATAAAAATCTGATTTGCACTAGAATGATGGAAAATTTGTTGCTATTTTCAAGTTTATAAATACCATTTTTGTTGATTTTATACTTGTAAAGGATACCCCAAGAAATTTAATTACAATGTTAACCAATTTGCTTATAATTTTCATAGGAATTTCATCTTGGTTGCAGAATGTTTCTGCTTTTAAAAAGTATAATCACTAAGAAAAATCATTGAGAATAATTATTAATAAAATCGTACGCATTTTGTGTTGCATTTGAGGTCATTTAAACAAATTGGTCAAAAAAAAAAAAAAAGAATATTCTACTTGTTTTTATATGATACGCAAAATTCATCATTATAACTTTGCTTAGTTTTTTTTATTTTTCGTCCTATTTTAAATTCCTCTCTCTCTCTACTTTCTCAGTCTTTCATATTATATGAAAAGCAAGTTCTAAATTTATTAAGTGTATATCTGCATCGCGAATGAAAAATGAAATTTATTTCAACGAGTAATTCCCTTTTCTATTCATCTCCAAATAAATACCAAGTAACCAATCATAAATTCAGACATTAGGTGTGGAAAGTTTGCTTATTTTTACAATAAAAAAAAACTTTATGATATATAGCCTACAATGATGAAAGCGAATACATGCGAATATATATAGTATAAAATCTATATGAAAATATGAATCCCGAAGCACTTTTCTCATTAGAAATGTAAACTATGTTGTCAACAGATAAAAAAAAAATTAATCGGTAGAAAATCCTCCTATATATCTTATAAAATCATATTTTGGAAAAGAATGCTTGAAATGAAATATTTTTGATTAAATTTGTTTTTTCTTAGTGTGTACATTCTCTCTCTCTCTCTCTCTCTCTCTCCCGCTCTCTAACAAGAATAAATCTCAGCAGTGTTATAAAAAAAATCTTTATATAAAAAGTGGAATTAATCATCCGTTGAAAAAATATGGAATGAAATCCAATTTGCGTTTCTGGTGAAAAACACGCAAAAAATTTCGAATGCATTTTTTTTTTTTTTTTTCTTTTGTTAGTACCTGAGCTATTCATAAGCTGTGTTAAAGTATTGTTTACCTGTTTTCGTATTCTTCTTATTTTTCACGTAGTTGGAATTTTCTTATCGATTCGATGAATTTATTATTATTATTATAGAAAAAGGAAATAAGTTTTTATGAAAATAATCTTCTATCATTAATAAGGGATCTTAAGTATTTCTGTGCTGAGTTAATGTATTGAAATTAAAACATCGTTATTTGATTAAATTATATTTTAATGTCACAATAACAATAATTTTCACTAAAATTGTTTATTAAAAATACTTAATTTAAGTAGCAATGTCAAACATAGATCATATTCTGTTCTTCTCGTAAAATTAATATAATTTTTAAAAATTTCAAAATAGAGGGATAATGAAAATTGAAGATTAATTTTTTTTTTTTTTAAAAAAAAAAAAGAGAATAGTGAAAAAGGTGAAAGCATAATCAAAGAAATGAAAGTTAGAGAGAAAATGAAAACGAAAGAACAATTAAAGAAAGAGAAAAAATCGAAATAAAAAAAGCAATTAAAGAAAGAGAAAAATAGAGGTGAAAGAACAATCAAAGAATGAAAGGAATGACGGATTTTTCGCAGAATTCAAACTATTTGGAATGTTTTCTCTTATAGTCTTTACAAGAGGTTAATCAAGAGAGAAAAAATATGTTGAGGGTTATATGATACAAAAATAAACTATAACAATTATTTCAAAGTGCGTAATTCGACTTTAATTAAAAGTAAATTTGTTGCATGCCTGCTAAAATGTAAATTTAATAAGACAGCCTCTCGACAAATGAATAAGAACTTAATTTTTTCCTAAATTTTCGTAACATTATGTCTATATTGTTATACGAAATTCACAACAAATCGTACACAACAATTACAACAAATCGTAATATATTTTAGCCAATTAGCCTCCGCAAGTACATGTTCTATGTTAAAAATTGAATTTCAAAAATAAAAGAAACAAACAAACAAACTGAAATTTTGAAAGAAAGCATTCCAAAATCAAGATAAAATCACGTATGCTCTGCTAATTACATTTGTTTCTGTTTTGTATATCGTTACGAAGCTTGTTAAGTCCATTTATGATGCTACGATTTAACAGACATAACAAGCAGAATAGCGAAGAAATCCTGTGTTAATATAATAACAATTCCTTTTATTTGATAATGTTATTCCCCTTTTATCAGAGTAAAGAAAGAGAGTTTCCAAACAATTTTTAGTTCAAGAAACGTTTTATAATTAAATGTCAGGGTCAATCTACTTGCAACAATAAATGTTGAACTGGATAAATAGAACTGGATCAAAATAGTTATTTATATGAGCATTTTTAATACTTCTTCAAAATGCCAACAAGTAATCAAAATACTCCATTGTGCTTCTTCTCTTCGTCTTCAGAACCTATTATTTTTATTTACATTTTATTTTCAATCGAATTAAATATAATGATTAAAAAAGCTCCTGAAACATGCTGAATGAATAAAAGTAACTTATTATCAAAAATTTAATAATATTTTCCTTCACAGCTTTTGTTTTGTACCAGATGTGCATTATATTTTGAAATAAATTAAAATGGCATAAAAATTGTATTTGAAATAGAACATAAAATTTAAATATTATTCATGCATTTATCAACTATGATTATAGTGTGGTACTTCATCTGATTGCTTAGAAATACTTTAAACTCGCAATTCAATACGCTAAATTTAGGCCTTTTGATTTTATTATTTTTATAATCTATAAGACGACTACAAGATCCTTTTATTTTATTGAAATATTTGATGAAAAATAATTAATAAGATTTTGAAGTAGTTTTTATTTGTGTTACATCATATCTTACAATCATATATTTAAAGTTACATTTTCTTATTAATTGTTAACCAGAGCTTACAGGTAAAAAATAACTATGCTGATTATTGGTTTTTCCCTACAATACTTAGAGATAAAATTTAGTTTTAAAACTTTTTTTTTTTTTTTTTTTAATTTTCTTGCATTTTTAACATACAGCGATATTTATATATAAAATTTAACGGATGAGAAATAAAAAAAAAAAGAACCCCTTAATTATACATTAAAAATTATCAGAAAAATCTTACCAAAGGGGGGATTTTTTCGTAATATATTTATTCTACTTGTCTGCTGATAAAAATAAGAAAAGGAGTACATACGCATGTAAATATATATATATATATATATATATATGTGTGTGTGTGTGTGTGTGTATTTCATTTTACAACATAATCTATACTGTTTGTTCCTCATGTAATGTAATTACCAAATGAGCTTTGCTGTAATAAGCTCAGTTTCAGATTTACTTCAGATTTTTAAAAGCCACATGATCTTCTTTCTCCTAAATTCTCTCAAATTTAAAACAAATAACAATACAATTTTTGCTTGCAAATGATTCAATTTGATTTTATTCTATATGGATTGACAAATTATAAATTATACACTGCCATATTTTTTTTAAAAATAAGGCAATTACACGATTTCTGTCGAAACTGATAAAAAAAAAAATTATAATTGACAAATATAAATATATTGAAAAATTATAAATTATACACTGTCAGTATTTTTAAAAATAAGCCAATGGCATGATTTCTGGCGAAACATCTTAAGAAGTGTGTTAACCAATTGCGCGATTCTTTTGTTTGAATAAATACTTCAGTCACAGAAAGAAATTTGGGTCCAAATTCTTTTGCATACAGAATTTTTAATAATTGTATTTCACAACTTACGGGACTTTATGTTAGAGCTTTAAGATAAATTTACCGGAAACAACCAAAATTTAGGAAATGGTTTTTGCTTTTTGAAAGGGAAAGCAGTCATTTTTTTATAACACAACTGCAGTCTGAAACAAATCATGAAAATAACGTTATCTGACGTTATTTTGCAGGAAGTCATAACCATACATTGGAATAATTAATTTTTTTTTTCCAAAAAAAAGAAGAAAATGTGAAAACTGAGTGGCTCAAAATCTTCCTAACGTAAGATACTCCAAGACTAGGGTAAGATACAACTCTTCAATCACCAAATAAAGTGGTCGCCACAGAAAAAGAGAGGGAAAGAGCTTGAAGAGGTTCAGAAATGGATCTCTTATACGGGACAATGAAGCGTCGCTAATCTGTGGCTTCTATACAGAGGAGGGGGGAAAGGGTCTGTTCCATTGTCCGCTAATCTTCTTTTTTAGAATCTCGACTCAAAAGCGAAGGTTTGTAAAGGAATATAACCGTAACCTAGGATTTAACACACTGAGGGTTTTCTTTCTTCACTTTTTTTTATTTCCCGCTTCCAGATAATTTTTCAGGACCGTTTTTGGGACTGTAAAAAGTACAAAGATGTGAATAGCGGTGGAAGTGGTAAAATGTCAGAATAATCTTCACGTATCTGGATCTTTAGATATATAAGATTTTGAACAACCACATGCATTCTTCTCTTTAAAAAAAAAAAAAAACTGCTGAATTAAAAACTGCATTATAACTTAATACATTTCTTTACTACACCAATAATTTTTATTAAATTTTTAATTCCTGAATGTTTTTGCAAATTCTGAAAGAGCTTTCTAATTCTCTAGTTTGTCACGACAAAACAATAATTAAGAAAGCATGATTAGGTAACTTTAAAATAAGTTTTAAATAAAATACGACCAGTCTTTCTCTCTCTCTCTCTCTCAAGATTTAAACTTTTAAGTCTAGAACTAGAGTGTTACGAACTCCACATAGCTACATAAGAATTAGGCAGAAAAATTAATTATAAGCTGGTGAAATAGCTAGATGTCTAAGAAGGTTCCAAGTACAAATTTTCATCCTGTTAAATATGAAAAACAGCACTAACTGAAGAATTTTTTTTTGTCTACCTTGAAGGCTTTTTAATAAAGAAATTTGTAAATAATGTAATCGAAAAGTTTGTTACCGAATATTGAAATGAGTGAAAATAATGAATAGTCACGATCGAAATTTAGTAGTTCGGATAAGGTTATTTGCAAAATATCTTTTTATACTTGATATTAAAACTAGAAATAATTGCGAAAAATGTAACAAATTTCTGTTAAAATAATCCACACATTTTTTTCTGACAATTAATTTTGAATGACTAAAGAGGAAATAAACGATATAAACTATATTGTAACACTATTCTTCAATATGGCGTCATCTGTGTTCCCTGTCTTCTACACTTAGTAACATCATACACGAGATAGCAAATTTTAGAGGAGGTTTGAAAAATGATATTTAACAAAAATTCATTCAATCTAGAATTCTAAATGGGTTAGCATAACTAATTGCAGCAAAAAGAATGAATCCATCTATTAAACAGGAAAACGTTCGAAATAACACTTCAAAACTGAACACACAACTATCAGCATAATTCATACCGAGCTTTTTCCTAAAGTTGCAGCTGCTATATTGCCTCACGACAAGTATAAAGTTTCACAGATCCTAGATATCCCCTGATTAGTGGACATGTTAGTAATATAAGAGATTTATATATTTCTCGAGCCATCTAATCCGATGTGTCAGGGAAAGGACCATTCCAGAAACAGATGGTGGCCACGCGACAAAATTCACGGGCTTGCGCGTGCTTTTGCAAATAGAAGGCCTCTTCATCGTCTGCACTTGGGGACCTAGAAGAATGATTCTATCCATGTGCTCTACCACCTGTTCTGTTTTCAACTTTCGTGCATACGCAGTAAGCAATAAAGGGGGCGATGGAAACTTGACACATCAATGCGATCAAATGAGAACGACCCTTTGCCATTCATTTGTCGATTATCCCCTGCGATTGTGATGATTTTTTTTAACAAAAATTGGGAATATAACACCCTGTCAATCAGTTTTGAGTACTCGATGCTTTCAAAAATATGTTTTACTAAAATCTCTCCTAATATTGTAATCTGAGACTATGCTCTGTTTGATACTGTCGCTTGTTTTGAAATGTTTTAGTAAATAAGTTTTATCTAATGCACAGTATCATCATTTTGCACTGCTATTTGAATTTTTGGATATTTGAAAAAAGTAGATGTTTCTGCAAAGGAATAAATGACAGCATAGATTTTCTTAATTTATTGATAGATGAATGCTAGCAAAATTCAAAGCTATTATTAAATTAATTCACAGTAATTTTGAATTTAGTTTTGTTTTTTTTTTTAAATATGTGGGAACTTTTCTTTTTATGACAAATATCGGTTAACTATTTCCAAGAAATTTTTTTTCTGCTTACATGAAGACTATGTAATGATAAAAATGGATTGTTTGAGAATAATGAGGACATTAAGCATTTTCAAGTTTTAGATCTCAGTTACGCATTTCTTCAGAAATTTCTCCAATTTGTATACAATGTTTTTAATGCTGTTTTTTAGCTCTGTAGTTGTCATTCTCATAGCAGTTCTCTACCTCTCTTTATTTAAAAAAAATGCAAATATTCATTATTTTGACAAAAGCCCTATGATTATTATAAGTTTTTAGTATTCTCGACTTTAAATTCTTAATAAAACTATCATTAAAAATATATATATGATATATCTTCCTCTTTAGATTATGTTTTTATTTATTTATTTATTTAAGTGAAACATTTTATATAGCAAACTTTTCAAATAAATAACAAAAATATATTACTTTGATAATTTGTAATGCAAATTGAATTTTTAGAAAATTTGCCGATTCATCACATAAAATTCTATTCGATGCAAAGGATATATGCTCAAAACCACTTGTTTCTTTATTCAATGCGCGGCATACTTCATATACAAACAGAAATTGAAAACTTGGTCCAGTTACAGAAGTCAAAAGTATCACGCTGATTTCAAATTTTAGATGTAAATTCTATTGGTTATCTTTAGACCACACTAGTTGACATTGTCGAGTACTCAATCTTTTCCATTTTCTAGGAAAAAGACTTAGAATCGTACCACCTGGTTAATCCGTCTCTTTGATGAAATTCGTTAGTCAGACCGCTTGAATTTTCCTTACTGAACGTAAGGAAAATGCCAAATACCAAAGAAGTAGTATTTACAGGAACGCATCAATCTTTGGCGACTCTTGAGCTTTCAAGCATTTCAAGGTCATAACGCGCGTCTGCCCAGCCCTTGGCTACCAGCCTAACTAGTATTGTAGATGATACGAGGACGGTTCAAAAAGATTCCATTTAAGGAATGAGGTATTTCGCAGGAGTATTGTTATGGGTCCATTGATCATTTCTCCTTTTCTAAGACGTCTTTGAGTAAAATGCCCTTCCCAACTCCAAAAAAAATAATCCCCATGTCTTTTCCGAAGAGACCATCTTCGACATCTTTGGAGCAGATTCCCCGAGGCAACCCATTGTTTTGATTGCTGCTTGGTCTCAAGAGTGTGATGATGAATTCATGTTTCGTTGATGGCAACGTTTCAGCACAGAATAACGATGATAACTCCACGAGGCAGCAGTCAACTAACATATGAATCAGTGTTTAATTTGTTTGACGCAGAGCACACAATGACAGCACCTACTTGCCTTAGCAACATACTCAAAGCTAGTACTTTTTGAACCATCCTCGTTATAGAATCCTAGATATTTTTATAAATATAAAATATGGCAAAGTTAAAAACAAGTATTAATCAACATTTTGGCTTGTAATAGTATAAGAGAATATTCCTCTGAAAAACCGTTCATGAAAATGTTATTACTCAATTCGATTGTATGGAGTGTCTCATAAAACAACAATTTTTAAACGATCCTACCCTTTCTCTAAAATATACGAAAGCGGTATGACAGGAGATATTTTCGAGGAGCTTTGTAAAAAAAAGTTCCCTCACTAGAAAATTATTTTTAAAAGATAAGTAACGAAAACTTACCTAACAATATCACAAACTGTGGGCATAGATTTTAAGGCTGATTTGTACGAAAATAGTAAATGAAATATACCTAATTTTTCTGCAACACAAGTCCAAATAATGATCGTTAATGTTATAAAGAAATTAACATTATACAGTATTTTCCACGAATTAAACTATCTTTAGTATATGCAGACTTCACAACGTAATTATAAAATTCGAAGGTAAACTAAACAATTTATGCTTCTGTAAAATAAAATAAGCTATTTACATAACTTTTTTTTTATTTTTGACTATAATTGTGAAGAAGATCAGAAAAAAATGATACATCTAAAATTTTAAATATATTTAAATTTTAGTTAAAATAACAAATTTCAAGAATCACTAGAAAGAACCTAGTTATTAAAGAAAGTGGATCAACAATGACTTCAAGCTGATTAAAAGACATCATGTTCGAAACTATAAATGTCAGCTTTCATTACAGATAAAAAATAATAATAATAACAGACGAAAAAAAAAATCTGTGGAACCACTAAGTAAAAACATACTTTGGAGTACGTTAAACCCCACATCAAACTAAAAGTCATACATTCGAGTAAATTGTACATTTTGAAGGGAAAGCTTAAGGATATCTGCTCTAGACAAAACAACAATGCTTATTTAATGAGGCCGTTTCGTTTTACCACATTTTGAGTACTGCTCTCATTTTTTTTTTTTTTTTTTTTTTTTTTTTTAATTGGGTGCAAAAAAAAGCTGAGTTTTTTTTTAAAATTTTTTTTTTTTAAGGACAGATAATACATTTTTTTTTTCAAACTCTGAAAATACTACGTCAGAATAAAGAGTAAATTTAATATTTTTTCTAGGATGAAATATGCATTAAGGCGTATATATACTTGCGAGCTGCTCGCTGAAACTATGACCGTTGCATTCTAAAGCGCGAATTCTCTTTGTGCTCGTCGAAAAACCGACAAGTTACGGATCGCTGCTGTCAATTCATTTTTCTCTGAAGTGAGCAATGTCAATGAAACAGGAATATTTAAGATGATATTTGTTTCATAATATTATTCTTTAAAGATATTGAAAACGAAAGAGTTAAGAGAGAGAGAGAGAGAGAGAGAGTGAGTTGCATTTTTATTACAATAATTCGTTTGCAATGTAATAGTTAATTCTTATAATTTCAATGAATTTCTAAAGTGCCTAGCAAAAGTAATGTGAATAGTAAGTAGAATATTATTTGCCAATAAAATCTAAATATATCAAATTGGCTGAAAAATGAAATCGTCTTTTGTGATGGTTTCACACAAGTCCGTGTGTCACTAAATCGCTAGCACTTAGTCATAAAACCGCATCACTCCATGCGTGTCAGTATGTCACTGTGAAATAGGCTAAATTCATTAACTTTCTTGAATTTACATGTATATATATTGAAGATTCGTAAAGCTTGCGCCATATTTATTAAAAAGTTGCGGCACAGAAATTCGCTTGTTTACAGGCTCAAATTCAAATACTTAGCTACCCGAGTATTATTCGCAAGAATGCACTGAAGCGAATACGAAGAAGACGAATTACTAAGATGCAATGTGGTAGTCAAAGAGGCTCACCTTCTGCTAAGAACCTCTCACGTCACTTTGAATGGCTTCCATTGTGCTGAAATACAGCGGTCAGTTCCTTGGTCAGAGTGGTTCTTTTGTGTTCTAAATACATGAGGCCATCGGAGTTTAACTCAAGTAACAGCGTGACGCTTTCAAACAAGTCCAGCCCTACATTTCAATCATGTGGGGGAGGGGGAGGGTCAGGAAGTCCAAGAACATGTGTTGTTGTTCTTCCCCTAGAGTTCCTCTGGAGTGTTTGTGGAATTAAGATTTTCGGAAGGTTTCGTATGCACGGAAATGAGCCAGGAAACGTGAAAGACGGTAAAAGTCTTAGAAAATAAATTAAGATTCAAAGAACGGAAATTAAATTTCCTTTTTGGAGGGGGAAGGGGAATGTTTTTATATTGGAAAGATAATATTTATAAAAAAAATGCAATATTTACAAACTGGGAAAGAAAAAAATATATTTGGGTATTTTTTTTTAAAAAATAATTACCAGAGATTTACTTTGCTTTCAACTTTCTTTTTCTTTAATTTATTAAGAGGTTTAGATTTGAACATTTGAAACAAACTGATAATCGATTGGTTTGACTTGAAGTCGTTCTAAAACTACTCATTGCAAAAAAAAGACGTAATTCTAAATTACGGTCAAGTAACGAACAGAATATCTGAGGTAGTTATCTGATCTTCAAAATTCCATATCTCGTCTCTTGAAAATGTTTAAAGCCCATTTTAATTTAACGTGCACGCAAAACTTCTATCATTTCCCATGGTGGTCTTAAGACTTGAACATCAATGCATGATGCTGCTTGAAATAATGGAATTTGTCCTCAGTAAAAATTTTAATGGTTTGGAAGCATCACTTGGCCGAGGTAACCGAGTGACTCTCACATCGTACTCGTGGCCATCGAAGTTTCTGTGGAGCCACGCCTTCGAATCGCGATTCCATTAAAGATCTATTATGTGGAGAGGCTGATATTCGTTGAATCTGTGCTGGAACTCAAAATCTCACGCGAGCAAGGCATGAATGTGGGATGCCAACTCAGATCTCAAACTCGTCATCTGACAACGATTCAAAATTATAAGGTGTACAGAGGAGACCTGAAAGAACGCTTCTAATATTAATTGTATAAGCTATGTTTTTCTTCTTCTTCTTTAGTTAAAGAATAACTCTACACAGATTTATAAAAGTATTATTTTAAATTAAAGATCCTTCAAGAAAACACAATTTAACCGTTACATTTGTAAATGTAAGTAAAATGACTTCACTCAAATATCCATTTTTGACAGAATTTTTTTCATTTTAATTAATGGAATCGAGAAATATATTTACATTAATAATTTTGAAATATAAATTAAATGACATTAATAGGTATAAGACATAATTAAATTGACTAAATAATTATAGATGTGTAATGAATAGTGAAAATTTTAAAGGAACAAGATTTGTAATTATTAAAAAAAAATAATCAAGAGTAACTTCTGTGCAAATTTAAATATTAAGAAAATCGGTTTTTTTTTTTTTTTTTTTTTTTTTTTGATTTCTTATTAATTTTTTGGAGGAATATTTAGATGTAAAATTGAATTTCTCTTTGGATAAAAAAAACATTTTCCGGATCTATAATTGGTAACGGTAGAAAATGTAATATAATAGATGCTGAAAAGAGTAACAGATTACAGAGAAGAAGAAGAAATCATTTCAGATTCATTTTCTTTTAGGAATACAATATTGGTCACTTATAATATTTTTTTTTTAAAAAAAAAATAAGAGAAAGCAAAAATTTATTTTTTAAAAGTAAATATTTTTGCTTAACATTAAGATAAAGCATGAATTTTTTTCTTCTGGAACTATATTAAACAGACAATATAAAAAGAAAAATTACGGTTTGGAAATAATTAATAGACATCTTGTGCATCAAAAAAAAATTTTTTTTTTGTTTAGTAAACATGAGGAATAAGAAATAGGCCAGAATTTTTAGTTGCTCTAAAATTTTCAATAAATTTCAAATAATATTAAATGTGAAAATGAAAATGTTTGTACATTTGTTTTCAATTTATGACTAAAAAAAATAACAAATTTGATGAAAAAGGAAACATTCGGATCATTATCTTATTCATTTTTGAAAGAATTATGATAAGCAATTTTTTTTTATCGTTCTCATTTTTTTTTTTTTTTTTTTTGTTTCCTTCTCCGAAATAGAATATTGGGGATAATGATTAAAATATCGTAATAATAAATACGCCCCAAAACATCTTTAACGAATAAAGAGTAATAAAAATATACGAGTAATCTTTATTATTTTTTTTTCATTTGCAAAAAGAAAAGAGAAAGAAAGAGGGAAAAAAAGATGAATTTGAAATAGAAAAATAATTTCTCTTTCTCTGTAATCTATCATCCTTTTCAGGATTTATGATATTAAATTTTCTACCGTTACCAATTACACATCCGGGAAACACTTTTTTCTTATGACAGAAATTCAATTTTATATCTAATTATCAAACAGCAAATTGAATAATGAATCAGAGAATGATTAATTTTGTTTCCGATTTAAATTTCCTTCAAGGTAGCTCAAAATATCATTATATTTTTATTATATTTATATTACATTGTTATGTACCTTAAATTTATTTTAAGATTAAATTTTCATATATATGCAATCTTACAAAATTTAAACAGAAAGTTTCAGCTTAATTCTTTCTCACAAATAATAAATCAACATAAATGAAATAAATAACTATACCTCTGAATAATTTATTTCTTCAACAAACTCGAATGAAATCAGGAGAATAATTTATACTTCTAGAATTTCAAAGAAAATTGATTATATCCCTCATGTTGCAATCCTTAAAGCACTAATTCAAAATTTGTGCCATTAGCATAAGTAACCCGCATTACCATAAAAGAAAGGTGTTAACGGAAAGAATAAGCCAGACTGGTAAATACTTTCCGTTCCCGGCTTCGTTTTTGTTCTACAGATGGTGAAGTCGATTATTAGTTTCCATTACACCTAATGTAAGTTGAGCAAGTCACGATCATAATTCAAAATAGTTTCACACATTTCAATAACTATACAGAAACTCGGTGGGTGTTAAAAGGCCGTTTTTATTAAAGGCCGAAATTCATTCATCACACATTGCGTTGTGAGTTGATTATCATATCGAAGTACACTTCATCTGATCTTATCCTTTCTAGGAAATCTGGCATGTTAAATATCATAAGCGATCTCTTAGGTAGATATTCGTAAGGGAAAGGATAGATGAGAGTGTTAAGAAAAGGTTGTGGTAGGAAACTGGTTGAGTAAATTAAGTAGTTGTCTTATTTCGGACAAAATCGACAGTTATGGGTTCGTAGAATAATCAAAGAGAATAACTCAAAAATGATTAACACAAATATATTGTCTATCACATCATGTAAAACTACTATAAAAATACACAAATTATTCAAATTTTCAACTATCTTGCAATAAATTTAATTATTGCAAGATAGTAATTAAGTTTTAAACCTAAATACTCGTATACTCAGGGTAATAATTTCGTTCTGTTTTATTTTCAATGCTATGAACAACTACATTAGATTTCCCAAAATACTTGATCATTCATATATATTTGAGTGTTTTTTGGTTCATTATACCAATCCACACCATCGATCGTATAGCTCCAAAAAATATTAAGGATCTTAGCTAATATATGGACGGAATTGAAAGCATACTCCATCCAAAAATTCAGCTTTAGATTTTTTTAATATCTGATTTTAAATTTACCAGTATGGCGCATTTTGTCTTCACTGCGCAAGATTCTCACGCATGTTACGTCACATGACGTCACAGTCATTTCTTTTGCCTATCTATCTTCATGTACATTTATTTATCTGTTTGTGGCAGAATATTGATGCTTAGATTTTGTTATTTTTATTTATTTGTTCGATCTCTGTTGTAGAATGCCGATTCTATTTAGAGAGTGAATTATTTAATAATAATATCTGACGAAGAATTCAAGAACCTACTAATAAAAAATATTTTCAAAAACACCCAAAATTTTTACACACACTCATACAACAGCATTTGTGATAGTGATAATCCTTCTATTCAAACAACTTCTTTATTGATTCTTCAAATGCCTTTGAAATATTAAATTCTTACGCATATAGCTTATGTTTTGTAAAATTTTTCGTCACTCCTTTGCATGCCAAGTGCCGTATGGTTGGATAAATCATCTGCGCTATAACGGTTGCGCTTGGGTTCAATTCAACGCCTTGCCTTTCTTTCATTTTGATTCAATTTTATGCACTAATTTCTATTTACTTAAAAACTTTTCTTTTAGAACTTATTTTCATGAAATTAATTATTTTTATTTTTGAATAATTTTCTTTCATGCTTTGAAGATTTTTCTCAATTAATAATGTTGAAGCAATTTTTTCAGTACTTTGCGGGTTAGCTCTCGAACGATACGTCGCAAAGTTACGATCCTCACATCACATAAATATCCAATTTTTTGGCAAATTTTTGAAATATTTTTTTATTGTGTGGTCAAAAGAAATTTATCAATTTAAACAGCGCAGTATTCGTATGGTGTACGAAATGAACATTAGGATATTTTTCAAGGGAAAAAAACGGAGCAATTCTAATAATCACTTGCGGTTCATTTTAAAGAACTCAAAATATTCTTTAAGAGGTAGTCCTTGTTTATTCTTTCAGCTGGATTTTTATGTTTTTCTATTCATCCTTACGAAAAACAGTATACCAGTCAGTTGTTACAACTCACTCCAATTTAAAATTAAAGGATTTTCTTTGCTGGCGACGTTGAATTCAGGCAAACTGTTGTTGTTTTATGCATTATTTTACTTGAAAACTGCAAAATAATGAAGCAGAAAAATTATTTTTATAGTGATTGAATATGCTCAAAGAATACCCTACATATTAATCATTGCGTTTAAATTAAATATATCACTAAAATATTTTAGAAACCAAATATATACTAAATATGATATTAAAGATAAAAAAGATTATATATACTAAATATGTAGCAAGTAAATGTTTATTTTTCTCAGTTTATAATATTTGACCAATATATCATGTTAAGTCACAAAATTGCAACATTAATCATGCTACACAGAGGGTATTTGCACATTTTTAGGACGATTTAGAGCAATTTCTTACATTATTTTTATTATTTATTGTTTAAAATGTAATGGCTAATTTTTTTAAATGTTTGATTTGATTATCTTTTTTTCTGGACAATAAGTGTGCAAAGTGCTTTCCGTGATAGAAGGATCTTTTGTAAAATTTCCATGGGGATTTGTTGCTTAAATTCTTCTTTCTCTACTTTCCAGGGTTCATCAATCACGGCGAGTTTTACGCTTAGAAAGAGCTCCTTACAGCTGACCGAAAGTACAGTAGTCCATAGGACTGTGCAGGAATAAGTTGAAAAGGCAAATATACAATACTTGCGTTATTATCCATTTTTTCAAGGAATGCAGAGGTAGTTTTTGAAGTATGACCTGTGACTTGTTGCCTTGAAGCAGTTTCGCTCTTTGAAAATCGTTGGGGGTAATGAAATGAAATAAACATTTCCCCAGAATTTGACTACAGAGGACTATAAAGTTGTAATGTTAGACTGTTAGTGATTTTCTCTCCACTAACCTAGGAGACGTTATAATAATTTGAATTGCATAAAATTACAATTTCTGCATAACCAAAATGAAGCTTTATTCGTTTAATTGGATGGAGATAGGAGCGAAATGAATTGAATTAAGGATAACAATATATATAAATGAAATAGATTGAAAGGAAAATGAAGGGAGATGGAGGATAACGACTTGCTGATAGAGATTTATAATTTGGACAAAGCAATTTATTTAGTTTTGTGGATCGAAGAGAAATTTAGTTAAAGTATTAAGCTACAAAGTTACTGTTTGTGAGAATTGTTGAATTCCGAACTAGTCAATCGGTAAGATAAGATTTCACATTTAAATCATAATCTAGGATTGTTGAGTTGTCTCGGGATTCGACAGAGAGAGACATTATCTACACATCATTGATTATTAATAAAGATTTTAGTTTGTTCTTATGTGTCTTCCATTGAAGTTCAGTATTTATTTCTTGATATAACCGATTAAGGTGTGGCGTAACAGCAGAGTAATGAAGGACAATCGTTAATTTCTTTTAGAGGTATTTTTGAATTTATATAATCATAGTTTTTATTTTCAAAGATGTTATAAAGCAGAATATAAAATTAACAATATTAATTGCTGAGATTGTTAATGGACACTACTGACTGATAAAAGATAAATCAGAAAGATTTACCCATTAACATCAGTAGTTTCCATTAATTCTCTCAGTCCTAGTAATTATTATTATTAACAAAAATCCTCCCTTACTTATTAACGCAATTTTCTTTTTTATTTATGGTGCACTATATTAACACATATAAATAACAAATTATTGTATTTTTGTTAATATCTGATTATTTAGGTCAACATTCTTACGAAATGTTCCATCCATAGTCACACGATATGATTAAAATATATGTGTATGTCCTTAATATTTACTTTAGTTTATCGATTTTGTCGAGCAACTCAATTGCATAGAATAAAAACTGGTGATTTTCAAGTAAATAGAGAGCGAAATTTTTATTACATAAATCAAAATATCGACAACGTAGATCCAGCAAAATATTTTCTCCCTGAAATCAAAAACTAGAAATCGAAAGTTTTAGCTAAGAGAAAATAATAACAAAAATAAGTAAATAAATAAATAAATCACCTTCTAAGAAAGAGGGAGGGAGGATGGTAGAAGGTTTACGAAACGATGAAACCGAGATGAATCTGTAACCATAGCAACGCTCCCTACTTCGCTTCACTACTCAATGCTAGTCACCAGTTCTATAAGCGTTCATCCGTCTCAGAACGATGGAACTTATTATTATTATTTTTCATTTTTTAAAACATGTCGTCTATTTTCGAACTATTTTGTTTTCGAAGGCGGATTTTTAAGAACTCTGCAGTAAAATGACAGAGCTAGGGAATTTCTTTTTCCTTTTCTTTATCTCTCGGCTTTTTTTTTTATTATTATTATTTTATCTTCCTCCCACCATCGTAGAAAAAGGGATGTTTTGGGATTGAATTTCGCGTTTTGGTCGACAGTTAAAAGGGTGGAAGGGACGTTTTAATCTCCAGAGGAGAAAGTAGGAAAGGATGTTCTTTAATTCCAAAAAATGGCCTTTTATCACAGGTTTGCTAATGTTCTAAAGCCTTAATTTCTGTCTCTAAACGAAGAAAGGTTGAAAAATAGAACGGGAGGATTAAAGACTAAGATTTTTTTTTTTTTTTTTTGCATATAAAATTTTAAAAAAATTCGGAATGCTGGCGTAGGATAGATAAACACTTTAATAAGCAGGGGGAAATATATCGCTGTTGTTAAAAATACAACCACCAGCGGTGATTAAAAGTGGTTTTTTCCCCCTCACTGAAGGATGGCATAAAAGTTTAAAATATGTAATTTACTGTATAAAGTGATATTCTAGGATTCTCCAACAGCAGCGTAAATGTGAAATGTTTGGTTGTTTGTTCGTGACGCATAACTTGAGGTTATTAAGCAACTTACTTCTTGAAGTAGATCATCAGAATTTCAGAATTAGACATAAATACATGTAGCAGTCGAATTAAAAAAAAATCATGTGCTATGTATGCGAAGGCTCAGCATTAAGATTAAAATTATTATACCATTATTAAGCGTTTTTAGTAATTGAAAAGTCATATTTGGATGTAATGATCAAGTAATACACGGAAAATGTAATAAATAGACGCATAATTGTTAAAAATTATTTTCGGTATGAAAAAATAACTTTTATCAGACGATGTATAGTTAAAATCTACAATGCATCGATACAATCGATTTATAAATATTGATTATATAAATATAATTTAAAGATCTACGATCAGACATGGAACAAAAATTGACGACGTAATTAAGAAATTTGAATGAAACTGATTGTGCAGAATAGTTATCAGGATTTTCAGATTACAATAGACGTTGTATTATCTTTTTAAAGTTCAAATTTTCCGATATTGTGTAACACCGAAAATTTAAATGCAAATCAAATGAATGGTGTAACCCAAACTTGATTAATAAAAAAATTATCCTACCTAAATATCCAGTTCCTAAAGTTACTATTAATAAATCATTTAATGATTATCGCCTTTCCCAATTTATATGTATAATACCGAAAATATTTTTTTCACATATTTATATCCACATACGACGCTATTTCAACACAAAACTAACAAATAAATCAGAGACGATGAATTGTTTGATTGTTGCCAGAATTTCTTTCCGTTTTAATTTCCGCCTATAAGCTAAGGTTCTCTGAAAATGCCGTTTTACAACATATTTCTGAAATCAATTTATGGTCTCATTCCCTTTCCTTTCTCCAACAATAATACTATCAAGAAAAAAAGGGGAAATACTGGAAAATAATTTTACAGCATTCCTTAACTGTGTGCTATGTTGATAATCAAATAGCAACGACATTTAAAAACTTATATAAAAGTCAAAAAAAAAAAAAAGGTGAATGAAAAAAATAATGAATTTCTGATTGAAATTAAATGAAGGTTTTTTAAGAATATGAATCAATTTATATGTGTGTATATATATAGAAAAAGGATGATACGGACTCTTCTGTTACAGTCATGGCTGGACAATAAATATGAAATCTCTGAGTGAAGTCTTTATTTTATGCTGAACGAGAGAGAGAAAGAAAGTTACATTGAGATAGCGGTGGAGGTGCGTTCACTCGCTTCTGTGGACAAAGCAGAAAAGCGATAATAAAAATGGAGAACATCAGATGCGTCGTTCAACCTTCGCAGCTATAGTGGAAGAGAACGAAATTTTCATTGCTTAGAATTAATACACAATGATTTCTTCGGATCGCATAGCATTCGAAGGGAGGACTTTTAGGTTTTAACTGACAGAAAGTCTAGTAGGGATTATCCCTACGAGTTTGAAGCATGTTAGGCAGTCAACTGAGACGATTTTGAGATGCGTGTTTACATAAATTAAAAGCTAAAAAGGAATGGCATCAGGTAATTTTTATTTATTAATTTTAATTTTGTGGTCTTTATTGGATATGATTTGTAATTCATATACATGTTAAAATTAGGTTGTATAAATTATCTATATGTAAAAAATTGAATACCGACTGGACGTTGTCCGTGTCTCTAGGGGTACAAATATTGACGTAAATGAGTGAGGAAACAAAATTTTCTGAATTATTTGATAATAACAAGGAGTTATGTTATCTAGTAAGCTATAAAAGTCAGTGGCCGTTGTAGCCTAGTGGTCATGGTTTCGGATTCGTGGCCGGTGGTTTTCGTTCAATCACACGGTTCGATCCTTGGCCGCTAAGGACCCGCCGTGTAGACGGGGCTGATGCACGTTAAATTTGTCGAGGCCCAAAGTCCTCCCGTTGGCGTTGTGTGGAAGTATGGAGAGGAGGGTGCCAGCTCAGATGTCGTCCTCGTCACTTGACCGAGGTTCAAATTTATGAGTTCCGTCACCATAGCCCTCGTGTTGCTTCTAGTGCGACGTTAATAAAAACTAAACTAAAAAGCTTTTAAAGTTATCAATGTCTAAAATTTTAAGGGTAATTTACGGACACAAGGTATTTTTTTACTTTTATATTAATATACTTTGCTTTTCAAAAAACAGTTAAGTAAATAAATATTGCCATTCTTTTAAAAACTCAAATAAAATCTGAATTACGATTACATTTACTGGTTCCTCTACTATATATCATATTTAATAATTTGATATAAAGAATGCATTTGCTCAATGATATAAGAGTTTTTTTATGTTCTTAAGAATATTAAAACTGAATTTAAATTAAAGCAAAAATCCTGTTTTTTTTTCAAAGATCCTAAATTCTATTTACTAAGAATAGGTTTTTAACTACTCCATTATAGTGACAGATTATGATTAATATGGCACTTTGTCGCATGCATAATATATCATTCAAAAAAAAAAAAAAAACAATAGAAAATAGGTGGAAATAAAAAAAAAGTTATATGCAAAGTTTTAGAAAGAACAGATTTAGCCACCCAAGGTGCGTTTCTTTTATAATTATTATAAAATTACTCAAATATAAGAATTAAAGTAAACGATGAAATATCGAGAAACTGACAATAGTAAAATTTTACGGTATTAAAATTATAACAAATGATAAATAATTAAATTGAATATATTTAAGTTAAGTGTAATTAAAATTAAAAGAAACGATAAATTATTAAATTAAATATATCAACTACATGAAATTAAAATTGAAGCAAACGATAAATTATTAAATTGAATATTATTTCAGCTAAAAGTAATTAAATTAAAGCAAATGATAAAAAGTGATCTGGTACTCCAAAAGTGATGCAATTAAAACAATAGCCCCTTGGGAGGCTAAAAATTACACAAAATAATAATTGCTTGTATAGCTAGCTTAAAAGTCGATCAAAACAAAAATTTAAACGATAAGAACAGCAGCATGAAAGCACGATTTTAGCATTAACGGACTTACTATTAGACGACAAAGCATAATTCCTTAAAAACTCCATTTAGACCGCTACAATGGTTTCGGAAAGTCTGCTGTCGTTTGAAAAAACGGTAATCTCTTCTAAGTACCCAAAAGCTGTATGCTTCGTATTTAAGTTTAAATACAACTAAAAGCAAGCTCAACGTCACGAATTTTAGGTCAACAATGGATTATGTCTTTCCCGTTTTATTTTAAGCTCTAAAAGGGATTTAAATTTCTCGGAAAGGTTTGTTGTGATGTTCACCAACCAGTAAGATCGTTTCATTAAAATACCCTCATCCAATTAAATGTTAAATATGAAGATGCTTCTCTTGTCTCATTACGGATACAAAATTACGTGAAATAAGGAGTTGGTATGCATGATTTTCATTTAATTACTGCAATCATGTATCCTGATTTTATGTGGGATTTCGTATAATGAAGCATAAAATTAACAGAATTATTTGCTTGAGAAGATCATTATTCAGGAAAAGTTTGGGAATTACCGATCTATTGCTTTGAAGAAAGTTATAATTATACTACACTGTTACACACAATTAATACATATAGCCGTCTTGGAAATGAATTAGTTTCTGTTAGTTTTCACTAAAGATTTTAATTTTTATCATTAATTAATGATCTTGTGTTTCTAAATTAAAATTTTGTTTTGGTGGTTAATGGATCTTTCATCTTGTCCTCAATACAAACAATGATAATATGGCTAAGCGATTCCTTATTCAAATTATACTCTCATGAAATAATTGCTTAAAAAAGAGAAAGCGATGATTAAATAAAATTGTTACATATTACTTTAAATTAAAAGATAGGAATCTTTTTATCATCAAATCACTATTAATTAAAAGAAAGTCATTAATGACTTCGGGCGTTAGTCTATTGAGAATAATAATGAAATCAATCAGCAAAACACTGATTTATGTTGTACTTGCTTAAGAATCTTTTTGAAAATGATTTAAGAAATATAGATTTCCCATAATAATAATCACACACATATTTCGGCAAATACAATCTAATATCTTTTGATTTCATCTTATTTTTTTTTAGAATTGAATATAATTAAGGAAAACAGAATAGGAAAAAAAAAAGAACGTAATTTTTCATGTTGATTTCGATAATGAATTTGCTTAATACCATATTAGTTTGAATGACTTTTTTTCATTCAATTATAAAAATAAAGTTTTATTGTTTTCTCCGTTTTATTATTGCGTTTTCAAAAGTTATCTATTTATTTTTTTACATATAAATTTTTTTTAGAAATACAATGATACAGTAAAAAATGAATATTGTTTTAGCGCAAAAGTTTCTTTTTTCAGTGTACAACTAGACAATCACAATATTATTCTTTTGTAATGCTATTTTTAATTCCAATATTAACAATATATCTTACAGATCCTTTAATTTAGAGTCAACTTTCTGCATGATATATTGACAAACAAGATATTTCTTTTGCATAATTATTTTTAAAAATAAACGTAAAAAGCTAAGCTCTTTTTTAAAGCATACATTTTCTTTTCTGTATACGTTTTTTATACTTATAAAAAAAATTTTATAAAGGAGTCTCAATGAAATATAATTTAAATAATATCTAAATATCAATTAATTCATAATTGCTTAAATTTTTTTACTTTAACTAATTATTTCGAATGAAAAATATCAAAAGGCATACATATTTAGTGGAAGTCTTCAGCTCAGACATTAGAAAATCTCTGCATGAGAAAATGCACAGAGTTTCTGAGTTTTCAAAACAATGCTACATCTATTATCCTTTGAAGTAAAAAAATATTAAAAATAATTATATAATAATTTAGATGAACAATAATTATTAGAAGAAAAAATAAATCTGTTCAGCATATAATTAATTATAATTAAAATTTTATTAAACGCTACATGATGGATCAAATATTTCATAAATTATATTTTACGAAAAAAAATTTCACATAATTGTGAGTTTTTATTCCAATTTCGGAATTTTTTGAGATTCAAGTAAGTCTCGTCGTAATTTTTTTCAAAACTCAAATTTCAAATAGTTAAAACAATAAATTATTCCAAGATTTTGTATACTTCTTCTAATGGGAACACCCCTACATGAGAAGAGGCTGCAGAGAAAATTTTATTTCGTATACTTAATTAAATGCTTGTTTTATAAAGAATTATGATAGGAAAAATGTTACGACAGAGTCATATATATTTAATATTAATTAATATTAGAACTGATATTTTTTGCAATTAATAAATGTTATTATTTATTGAAGTATTTTTAATTCTGATTTTATATTCTATTACAAGATTGCACTAAAGGTAGAAGGAGTTTTAAATATTTATAGCATTCGATTATTATTTTTAAGGCAGACATTTGCTCTTTTTGAATACATTGAACAAATTATAAGTCGATTTTGATGTTTAAAACACCAATTAATCATACAGAAAATAAATACATAAATTATTCGCATGGGAAATTTTTACAATAACATATCATATATACTACTTTCTAAAAAGTTGATATTTTTTTTATCCTAATATATCGCAGCAATTAAATGTATTAGCAGAACCCGGAAAAATATCTGCCACAGAAATGGTGATCTAGGATTTGAACATTAGACGTCCTCGTGATAATACATTCCTTTCGTATTATCACGAGCCCATAACTACTGGTTGCAGGTGCCAACGACGTGGAACGTGCCTCTGTGTGACTAAGACACTCAAACATAAAAAAATCACGACTAGTGATATACCAGCCAAGGCGCATGCGTGGGATAAAACAACATTTCAAATAGTTGTAGCCGATGACATCAAAAGAAAACTATCTAAAAGTCTCTCAATATAGCAAATAGGAGATGCATATCAGTTACAGAAATATCTGGAAAAACATCCTTAAAAAAAACATCTTTCAAAGCATTCCTTTCGTATTATCAAGAGGATACGGAAGTATACGGTGACTCGCTTCACACAACAACGACAACAATGAAACGCTTTAATAACTAGCCCGATGAGGAATCCCTATTGGCCTAATTGTTAAAAGCATTGCAAAGAAAGGGCGAGTTTTCTCTGGACCAACACCTCGGGAGTTCGAATATTTGATCTTTCTCCCACAACGAGGAACAAAAATATCCCTCCACAGAGCAGCGGAAAAATACTATAAATATTAGTTAGAATTAAACTATAACTACAAATATTAGTTGAAATTTATATTAAAATACTATAAATATTAGTTAAAACTTGTCGCAAATTTTGGCTGTATTTCACAGACTTACTGCCCTGGTCCACTTCACGGACTTTAGCCAAAAAAATCGCCAAGTTTGGCAATTTTTGAAATCGCGCCAAGTGGTTGAGCTAAACTGTATTATTAAAAAAAAACTATTGAAATATTAATTAAAACTTGTCGCAAATGTCTGAATAATGCATTATTTGGCGAGTAAGAACGATTCCCGAAGTTTCAGAGCTCTATGTTGAGGGGAAGTTGGTTAAATTAACGATCGAAAATTGAATGACACATTGACGCACACACCAAGTGAAATACATAAAAACGTTGTAAAAATAGCTAAAATTACACCACACGGAAATTATTGCTTTGCATCTCACTGACTTGCAACACAGCTTCATCTTTGTATCATTCGAATGTTGTAAATAACTACAGACCGTCAAAATCGGATATATACTGTTATCCTCATTACTCTTGCGCCTCTTTGCGAGGTTCAGAGATTCCTCAGAACAAAAAATGGAATCCCACTTGGAACGTTTCAACAAGTATCATTTTGTTATCAGTCCGATTAGAAGGAAGCCAGATAATGCACGTGGGGATACTCGTTCCATCGAAATTAAGCCGCCTACACGGACCCCTAGAGTTATTCTTTCACACTTCATTCATTCGTTTGATGTCTGCGGAAATAGTGGGATGCATCGGGTCTGTACAGTGTCTACTTGGGGCCCCTAGGGGACAGAGAAAGAAAGACAAAAGATTAATTTTCACAGTTAAATGTAACCACTTTAACATTTTGTAAGAAGATTAGTTTTTATAATTCAAGCTATATGAATGACATTTTGCCGTTGCCTTTGAACTTCGCTGTGGGAATAGATGGATGTAGACATTGGCGATTTCAGAATTTTTTTATGTATATAATGTCAATGTTATATGTGACAAGTGCTCAAACTTAATTGTGTAGCATTTGCTCACTACATGTGAGAAATAAACGTCAAAAACTTATTTTTTAAAGGTAAAAGTTACTTGTCTTTGTATGTCTGATTTGGATTCACAAGTAACTCTCTCAGTGATTTTAATATTAAGATCATCAAGAAATTTTTTCGATTAACTCCAATTCGTATGTTTGTTTTTCGCTTTGTAGTTTTATTGAAGTTCCAACTTCTTATTATCATAGACGTCTGATCTTCCAAGTATTTGATTAATGCAACATCCCATTAACATTAGCATATCTTTAATTATTTATTTAAATTCTTGCTTTTGTTACCAGATTGTCAAAGCATGTATATTTCAGCGCCCCGAATTCTCCACTTATCTTTAAAAGTGTGACAACAGAATCAAAGTGCTGCTATCCACACTTCCCAATTTTCTTATTTATATAGCTACTGTATGAAAGGGGGGAAAACAACCTTAATTTTCTAAATATGGAGTAACAAACACCAGATAGAAGATATTTTAAGCTTCTCACAACAAGGCGTGGAAGTGAATCATAAACTTCAGATTGTTTCTTTTGCCCGAATCATTTGTCAAACATCGGGCGTATTCATTCTTTTAAAGAGAAAAGAAGTAAGCTGTTTCAATTCTCGAAGTTATTTTCAGCTCCTCGCATTTTTTATCTCCTAAACACCACGTTTCTCTCCCGCCTTGGATGTTTAACTCTCCTAAGTTGTAAGTTTTAGAATAAACTGTGAAAGGCGTAAAAAAGGGTGTCTGGCATATGCATTTCCCCCTAATAGTAAACTAGAATTTTAGTTTTTATTGTTTATGTAGCCTTTAGTTTTTATTGTTTATGTAGCCTTTAGTTTTTATGTTTAACAGATTCAAACTATTTGATGTAAGTAACTTCATATTGGAGATTAATGTATATCGTTTTCTCATTCAAATACATTATCGATTTGTATTAAGAAAATAATCATAAATAATAAAGTCTCACACTTGCTTAGTATGATAGACTTATTTGCAACAAAGGATTTTTTAAGTCTCAGTTTATTTCGAAATTAACCTAAATGTAAACTGATTGTGATCGTATATGATGTTTTAGTTGAAATTTTTATATGTAAGATATTTTTATGGATGTGTATTATTTACACACACACACACACACACACACACAAACACAAACACACACACACATATATATAAAGTCTGTTACAAATAAATATTTTGTTTACCACAAGTTTCTATCCAATCCTAAATATTCTTCATTTCAATATGCTATGGCCCCACAAGACGCTTTAGTCTAAATACATATTTAAAAGAATATCTTGATGTATTTTTCATAGTTATTCAAATAAACCATAGCTATATGACCAACAAATTCGTATACTTAACAAATTTATACTATTTGTTAAAGGCTGTCATAATCGTAGCACCGTTTAAAATGATTAGAGAATGCATTTTAATGCCTTTAAATATATTAATTATTTCTTTTTATTAAACTACTTTTTCTATTTTTAAAAGCAAATAACTTTACGCTGGAAACTGTTAAGACGAGACTCGCATGAAATCACACACAATGTAACAAAGCGAACAATGTACTACAAGACTATATATTTCAGACAAATAATAAGTAGCAATAGCTGCAGTGAATTGTATTTGTTCGAAGGCAAGCTATCTCTTTTTGTGAGAGAAGACATCAAAAATAATCTGAGTGCGGAAACTGGATGCCTCCTTCGGAAGGATCATGAGGTTAATTAACTGTCTTTTGCGGTTAATCAGATCAATTCTCTCTTTGATGGCCCACACGAAAAAAGAGAGGAACCCTTTAATCGAGAGAACCATCTAATCTTCGCTTGGTGGAACGTATTCAGTTCGTGCCTGCAATCCATCATTCTGGGACAATCTGCTGGTTGTGTTGATGGATGAGGACTTGCAACCTCAGTGTTTAACACAGTTAAGATATCGGTTGAAAGGGGTGATGCGTCTCAAAAACACAGTCTTGCCACGGATTTTGGTGCAAAAACAACGCAGTTGAGGGTCGAAATAAAAATGCTAACCCAAAAGCCAGGATTTAATATGAGTTGATCAAAAAGGTTGATAGATAGCAGAATTTTTTTCAGAAAAGAACGAAGACAATGTGTTTTAGTTGTTTAACAGCAGAAGAACTATTGGATTTTTATTAGCTTCTCCCTTTTTTTTCCTTTCAATTGTGAAGTTATTTTCTTTTTCGTATAAAAACTGTTCTGGCGTATAAATGAGATCGATTTATTTTTTACAGTGAAAAAACTGATTGAAATTTGTATAATATGTGTCAAAAAGCTATTTTTAAGAAGTTTTCCGAAAGTTTCAATTTATTTCACGTCGAATAAAGATATAAAGAATGCAAGAAAAATGAGATTTTTTTGTAAGCTTCAATAAATTTATAAAATAGTTTATTCTTATCAAAAAAATTAACCAATTTAAATTTAATTTATTGACAATGATACTTTTTCAAACAGTAACTTTTTTTTCGTAAATATAGATGTATCACTTGGATTTTGGGGGAGTGAGTTATGGTTAAGTTTAATGGCGCAAGAGCCAGGTATGGCTATGCTGCGCCAAACAAGGTATAACTGTTATTTAGAGGTTTGAAAAAATAAGAGGAAACTAACTAGTTGACAAGAAAGAAGGTCGAAAATATAGAAAAGGTGCGCTAGCGTACCATAACGGAGAGTCACTCATATTTACCAAATACAGTAAACTTCATGGAAAACGAAAAAAATCACTTAGGGGGCCTCGAATAAGTAATTCTCGTAATCTGAAGAAGGTAAATCCTTGAGAGCCTTAGATTTTTCAAAAGTTTATATTAAGACTCCCGTCTACCCGCCATTTTGATTTTGTGGACGTAATGTTAATCCTATGGAATTTTGACTTTAATTCTCACATCTTCACTATTTGATCGATTTGAATGCAATAAAGTGCATCTGAAAGAGCAAAAAATAATAAATGCTTCTGTGGAATTACTTTTTTTCTTCAATTTTTAAAAATATTTGAAAATATTCTTTAAAGACCGGAAAACTCAAAAACGAATAATTAAAATAAGAATAAAAATATTTTTAAAAATCTTAGGGAAAAAGTAATTCCACAGAAGCATTCATTATTTTTTTGCTCTTTCAAATGCACTTTATTGCATTCGAATAGATCAAATAATATAGATGTGAAATTAAAGAATCAAAATTCATAAGTTAACATTATCCACGAAATCAAATGGTGGGTAGACAGAGACATAAATAGATATTATCCAATAAACTTGAGTTTTGGTTTAAAAAAAAAAAAAAAAAAAAAAAAGAACTTTAATAACATTTTAAATTTTTACTGTCAATATATGCTTAAGTATATTTGGACTCTCAATTTCATAACTGCTTCAAAATTAATATACATGATAGGGAACTGAATTAGCTGCTTTTCATTCATCCTCATAATTATTTAAAGGATAGTTTTGAGTAGAAAGTAAGAACTTACAATTTTGTTAGTGTAGGATTTTTTAAAAAAAGGATACACTGAGTTCAGAAAGGAAAATACCTTAATATTCGGACATTATTATTTTCTCTTTACAGAATATGTACTTCCTTGCACAATTTAATTGAGTGGATAATTTAGAAAATGATAAAATATGAAACACACCAATGCTAGAACTAACCATTATACTTTTACTACCACTTATGAAATATGGAAATTCCTAAAACTTACTTAGAGAATTTGGTAAATATCCAGCTATTTCAGTCCTTTAATATGTGTGTCATATAAAACAGTTTCCAGGAGACAAACACTCATAATAGATTTTTTATTGTACAATTCTTCATTTGAAAAGCTCGGGGTAGGTAGGGAGTCTAAAGCGAAGGGAGGGGGAGGAAGGAGAAAAGGACCCTTTTATACCAATGGTTAAGAGAGACACTGTCTCATTTATTTCTTGATTAAAGACGTAGCTGGGGCTTTCATTTTCCTCATGGCGTCGCTCTTGTTTCTTTCCTGAAGCGATCTTTCACTTCTCTAAGCCCATTGTTTGCCTCAATGCGTCTGTATCTGTGTTCTTTTATGTCGAGTTTTTGGTGTATCATTTATCCCACGACTTTGCCGATATTTGATGTCGTTCTATTGAAAGTTAGGAACAAAAGACGCTGAGAAATTTCGAGGCTTCATTCTATGTCCATCGGATTTTATTTTTTCAGAACATCGGACCTGGAACACTTTTTTTTTTTTTTTTTGATTTTTTTCACTTCTAAAAAATGGGTGTTGATTTTTTTTCTGACAGGGCTTTTTAATAAGCTTTGAAAACTTAACTTTTGATGTTTAAGAAATTTAATGTTCGTGGCCATACATAAAGTAATAATCGAAGCCAGTTGGGAAAAATAATATCTGATGAATCTTGTCAAAGAGTTACAAATTGTTTCCATACAAAAACAATTAATTTATAATAAAGAAAATCTTTGCTTCACGAATAGTTTCATAAGGCCGGTGTGCGTTTTTAAAAATAGATAAAAATAATTATATAATTTTTTTTTGTTTATTTGTATCAAAAACGCATTCTAACAAATACAAAAGCAAATAGCGACAGGTCTTATAATTTCGAACAAAGGTCAGATGGCGAGGTCAGTATTGGAGTGGGTACTTTAATCACCAAACCTCAACACCACGTTTTTTGATAAATTTAAAGTCTATTTCAATTTTAAAGTACTACTCCCATTATTTTCTCCCATGTGCATTTTTTTTTCTCCTGTAATAAAAGAAGAGTAGGAACGTATTGCCATCACAAAAAAGGTGTTAATTAAATACTCAAATTTTCTCACTTTTTCGTTTTTATTAAGTGTGCTAAAAAAAACCGGCTTATCTGCTTACGCATCAATTACAGAATATTAATTTATTATATATAACATTATTTATTAATTCTACATCATTAGTACATTTTTGAAACATTTATTAAATATAGTACATTTTATATTTCTTATACAATTGTTTATTCCAAATTCCAATTATCACAGCTTCTAGCTGTTCATTTTTCTGTTACTAATATTGAGCGTTGTAGGAACATTGAATTATTTTGCTTACTCCTTTCGAATACATTTGATTTTTATGAATTCCATAATACTAATTTAAATTTCTATTATTCGATTTTTTTTGTTTAGTTTAATCATAATTGATACATTAATAAATCCGAAGACATCTCATCAGCAAATGCAAAATGAATTAAAAGCCATTGTACGTTTTTGTTACTTAATTTGATTGCTTTATAACAGAAGAGAAGCTCATATTTTCTACTGCTGTTCATAAGATTTATTCCTTCCAAAAAATTTGAAAGGAAATATTCTAGTACTCAAAATACTATCAATATGTTTATCGTTTTTTTTTTTTTTTTTTTTTTTATCAATGCATCTAAAAAATATCATCAAAATATTATCTTTCTTGTTTTTAGGAGGTAATAAAATGAAACTGACACATTTTTTTTACTATACAAAGAATATTAAACTTAAATTCTTTCTTATACACATATAAAAAAATCGAAGTTATATTTATTCTTTTTCCATTAAATCATCTAATACATTAAATTTATTACAGAGCACGTTTTATTGCTGTTTAAGGAGACTAAGATATTTAATCCTTTAATGAATTATTTATTAATTCGATTTAAAAGAGTGGAGTAGGAGGAAATATTTGCCTACACACACTGGACCCGTACTATAGGGTTAGTTTATTTCTAAGACATGCAAATATGGGGAGCATATTAAACATACTTTTTCGAGTGTTTTATCAACCGAAACATTTGTTCATCTGTGAAGAGAAGGAAAATTCTTGATTTGAATACATTAAAATAAAAAGTCTTTTAGAATCAATTTCTAAACGACGCAGTAGTGTTCTCCTTCAAAGTATGGTTGTTTCTGCTTGAATTCCAAATGTTATGAATATTTTTCTTACGCAAAATGGAGGCGCTTTTAGACAGCGATAACTTTCGAGAAAAAGCCACGTTTCATTAGCTTTCTTACGAACTAAAGTCTCGTATTTCTTTCTTGTTTCTTAAGAAAAATATATTTGGAATATAACTGCATTTTTAAATAAAAATTTGTGGGAGCTAGAAGGATAGTGCTGCAATAATTCTAAGACTTTAAAGTAAAAATAAAAATGGCGAATGAAAATGTCTTTTGAGGATGGAATCTATACATAGCAGAAAACGCGTGTGCTACATATATTGTACAAGTGGCGAATGATTCCGGTTTACAGTGCAGATGGTTTTGGTTTGATTATTAGTGTTAATGGAGCTACACGCACACATTGGGGCTGTTGGTTATATTTCTCAATTTCTAATTAAAGCCGATTGACGAGGATGGCATCTGAGTTTGTATCTCACTTTCCTTTCTTTCATTCTTTGTCAGAATTTAATTAGTAACAGTCATAAATAATTGATACAATGGTCTTTTGTTAAAATTGGGATTCGATCGAACGATTCGTCAACACTGCAGCTTGCAGCAGCGTCATTGCAAAGATAAGGAAATTTATTATTATTTTTAAATAATGCAACATGATATATATATGGTTCTAATTGATACATTTAATATTTTTTTCTATTGTTCCATCAATTCTACTTTTTCCTGCAAATCAACATTCATTCAACGTAGCCAGTTTATGTAAATAGTAAGACATTGTAGTGAACTTCACCTTCTTATTATTTCTAGTAATATAAGTCTCGGCTGAAAAATAATCGAGATGAATGATTAAAAGAGATGAGTAATAAGTTATGTATATGTCTTGAGCAGCATTAAGTATTGTATTTCCTCTCATTATAGATGACGCAGGTATAAATTGAGTTATGTGAAATCGGGATTAGGATTTAGTCATTAATACACAATTCTATTCATTTGCAAATGACATGAATTTCTCTTCTTATGCTTAATTAATCATTTGTTCTCTTGAGCAAAGGCTTATTTTTATCAAGGAGACTTGAATCCTTGTGACTTCTGGTTGTGGGGGTTCTTGAAAGATTGTACTTATAGAGAAAGCATACGGATTCAACCTAAAATGAAAGTCATGTTGCTGTCAGTTGTTCGAGAAACCCTTCATTCTACTGTTGAACGCACTATAACACGTTTTGAACACACGCTTAACCTCAAATTAATACACATCGGATATATGTTGTTATTGAATAAAGTTTTGTACTTCCAATTCGTATTTTTTGTTCTTCAGGCACCCCCTTCTAACCTGGTGAACAAAATTTGAACTATTATTTTTTTGTTGCAGAAATATTTTTCCTATAGTCCATATAGTGCTTCTCCATAGTCCATATACTGTGTCTAAGTTTTATCGACATCCGTCGACCAGAACGAACTTTGCATAGGTCTAAATAAGGTAATTTTAAATATGACCACCCGGTACATAGAGACATTTAGTAAGGAAACATGGAATTTAAAATAACTGCTTATATCACAAGTTAAGATTATTCTTTCGAATTTTAGAAACATAATTGACGGCTTTTCCGTTCCGCGAGCAATTTTACTCTTATACTTTGTTTGAAAGTTGAATAAAATCCCGATATATTATTAATCGAATAACAAATATCTATATCAAATAAAATTTCTAACACTAACACAAATGCTAAGTTTTTCGAGTAGTGTAGATTGATCGTAAATATAAATCTACTCCGAATGTTATACGGCTAAAATGTATTTTGGGAAAAAAGAAATGTAAATTTTGCTTGCAATACCCATTATAAGGAACTGAATGCAAATAGAATTTGTTTTATTTTATTTTATTCTCCCTTTTTTTTTCCAAAGGGGAGGGGGGGAAGGGTATTAAATAAACAAAATAAGAACGGTTCTTTTTTCAATCGATTCGGTTCGAGGGAATCTGCAACTATACACCGTTTCCAATAGGACCGAATGGAATATAGTCCTTTCTTGAATGGGAGAGAGCTGTTTCGGTCTGCAAACTTTCGACATGGCTCACTAATTTTTTTTTTTTTTATATCGTAGCTTTTTGTTGAACGGAATTTCTGTCTGAGACTGTAAGTTTTATCCCTTATGAATCACACATGAGCAAGAATATGTCTAAAATTTGAATGGGATATGCCGTTATGGACAAATTCTTGTGCTGCATATCAACAAACATGGAAGCAAGAAATTTCAAAAATAGGAAATAGTTTCAGATATTCAGCCTACTTATAAGTCCTAGAAAAACAAAATGTTTTTCTCGGACAAAATGTTTTTTGTTACTTCTTAGGGTAAATGAATTAATTTATGCCTTAAAAAAAATGACAGAATTTATGGAAATAATTTGGGAAAAAAAAGACTTAATTAACAATAAATAAATTTTAATTCCTCTTAATAGAAAACTGTTTTTGAAACGAATGTTGTGCAAAGTTAAATTACGAAATTTTGTTCAAAATATTCTTTGCTAATATATTTGTAAGTACAATATTCTACAAATTTAGATAAAATATTTCATCTTCAAGATAAGGTTACATTTTGCTGAAAGAAAAAGGAATATTTGTGCAAAACTATAAGAAAAAAACATTATTTTCGGTTTATAAAATCATTATTAGAATAACTGAAAGGAAATTTAAAATGTTCTAACTCTTAAAACTGGTTCAACAGAATTTAAGTTTTTCTGATAGAATTAGCAGTTAAACGTAAGTAATAAATATTGCGGAAAAAATGGTTTTTAAAGAGAATATATTTTATGACTGATATAGGATAAGAAAACGAATGAAAAGAATATTAGCGATCTAATTACTTTAAAAAAGCATTAATATAAAGAAAAAATATCACATTGCACAAACACTTCAAGTTGTTATATTAGTCACGCCCTTAAGAAAATGATTCTGTGTCTATTTTTCTTCTATTTTATCAAGGACTCGGGGAATTTTTTCCCTGGCACTCTGCCGGTTATTGGTAAAACCAAAAGCCGAAACAAAGTTTAAAAGAATGCAATTTACTTTATATTTTCGTGAAACTTCCTAATCTGTTTCGGTTATCGCTAATATAACTGAAATATCAATAACCTTTTTTTTTTATATATAGAATTCATTACCAGAACAGTTTAGCCCAGTCTTTTATATAAAAGTCCCATTTTTCTAGCAGGACAATAAACCCAAGTAGAAAGAATCGAAGCAATAAACACACTTTTAACAAACAGGAATTTTCAAAAAAAGAAAAAAAAAAAAAGAAAAAAAAAGAAACACCGGTTTCAAACAGACAGAAAAGACATTCTATATATGTATAAATTTTTACTTTTATCCCAAGAGCAGTCATTTTTTAACCCACACAAAAAGAGGCAAAAGCGTACTGGGGTAAAGCCTCCCCATCATCGTGTAAACTCTTCTGCAAATGACAGCTTGTGTTTTCATGATGTCATCCCATTTTACGGTTATCTTGCCAAGTAATCTTTATGCCCATAGTTGGAAACGCACCTTACACTGAAGGCATCTCCTGTACCCATTCTCTTTCTTATAAATATCGTGACACGCACAGGAGTCGCAGGCTATGATATATGTTACATAACATTGTGAAACCATCCATACCTCACGTTCCGATTAGGTATGGGTGGCACCCAAAAAGCTACTTATAGTAACGTAGTCGAAGTATAATAGCCAACAATTCTTGCGAAGCGGAGAATTAGATAAAAGAGGATATATAGAAAATGTCCTACACACACATATGGGAGATGGTTGGTACACAGAACTGAGGTTGGGGAGTCTTTTTTTTTATCGTAATTTTTTGTTGTCTTTCTGTTATTTGGAGGACTGAGATTGACTTTGATGGATCAGCCAATTTTGGGACTGTAAGCCCCTCTTTGTGGATATAGTGTTGTGAATTAAGGAAAGGCTGTGGGGAGCTCAGGGGGAAAGTGTTTGCTTTCCCCTTCTTTTATTTGTTACTGGAAATCGAAATTTTTTTAAGTGGAAAAAGTGTATTGTAGAGATTTTTATTGTTTCTCCCCTACCACACTCTCTCCTACCTTTTCACCCTCATTGAATCTGTTTTAGAGAAAAGGCATCAAATTCTGTTACATTTCGATTCCCCTCTCCCCCCCAAATATCGAAGAAGTGAATGAGATATATATCAAAGTATTAACTATAAAAATTTTAGATAAATAAAACATTTTTTTTAAGAAGAAATTTATAGAAATGTATGAAATTGCAATTTCATTATTTTTGCTATAGTATTTGCTTATTATAGTTATTGTTATACATATCTGTGTTATTCTAACATTCAAACTTATTAACTACTTATATTTGATTATTTTTTTGTGAATCGTAAAAAAAAATCGGATAAATTAAGAATTAAAAAATATTTTTAATGACCATAAAATATGTGACTAGATTTTTCTAAAATAATATGAGGCTCGACTTTTACAAAAAAAAATATGGCTAATTCTTAGAACTGAATTGAAAAGACGAACACAGCTTCATTGTTTACAAAGACAGCAATACTTTTCCTACTAAATGAATAAAATTAATTTCAATGGGAACATTAAATTGAAATCCCGTTTTGAAAAAGTAAGGCTAAGTAAACAATGTGAACGGATATTATTCGGAGAGAAGATCCTTTTAATCCAATAACCTTACAGAGAAAATATTCTTTTTTGAATTATTGCGGTTTTAATTATTGAAATAAAATGCTGTTTCATAGCAAATAAATTACAGATAATAAATTTGGTTCATTACAGAAAAATTTTAATTTCTTGAATAAATAATTTTTCGATATTTTTAATAGCTATTAAAATGTAAATAAGTGAAATTCAGCAGTGTAATAATTGCATGCGACTAAACAAAACACACACTGTCAGATCATTATTTTCTTCAAACAAGTTTATGTAAAAAAGAATATAATTTTTTTTGAATAAAGAATATTACAAATATATGAAGCCCATGAGGATTAATAATTGTACTTTAATCATAAATCTCACCAGAAATTAACATTATATTGTGTATTAAAGTGAATCTTCCAGCATAATTGTGAAAGACTTGAATAAATCCTTTTTCATTTATTTTGAAGGCTTCCAAAGTATTTTTGGGAATATTACAAGTTATTAAATTCCTATTGTTTTTTTTTTAATTCTAGAGATATAATATTTGCTTGAAACGCATTTCAATTGTGAATTATGATTTTGGCTAATTTATAGAGAGAAATTTAAAGCGTCATGTTACATCAAAATAAATTTTTACAAATAAAACATAACGCGCTTCATTGATAAACATTGAAAGTAGAGGTTTTTTTACAACGTTTTTCTGAATTTCACTTGGTGTGTGTGTGTGTGTGTGTGTGTCATCAAATTTTCGATCGTTAATTTAACCAACTTCCCATCAAGCTAGAGCTTTGAAATTTTGGGAATCGTTCGTACTCGCCTAACAATGCAATATTTAGACGTTTGCGACAAGTTTTAACTCATATTTTTTTAAATAATGCAGTTTAGCCCAATCACTTGGCGCAATTTAAATAATTGCTAAACTTGGCGAATTTTTTTTTTTTTTGGCTGAATGTTAAAAGTCCGCTTCGCGGACCAATTTAGCAACATTTGGCAAAATACCGCCAAATAATTCCTGTCTCCAAGAGTGGTTTGACTAAACTGTATTCCAACCATTTAATTTACCGGATTAATTAATTTTAGTTAGTTTTAACGTTGTTATGTATTTCACTTGGTGTGTGTCTGTATGTATGTGTATTAGTGTGTCATCAAATTGTCTATTGTTAATTTAACCAACTTCCCATCAAGCTAGAGCTCTGAAATTTCGGGAACCGTTCTTATTTGCCTAACAATGCAATATTTAGATATTTGCGACCAGTTTTAACTAACATTTTAATAATTTTTTTAATAAACTTTGCCACCATATAAAAACGTTGTTTTTAAAAATGTTGGTTTTTATTTCGAATTATTTATAATTATGGTTGGTTTATACAATTAAAAATTATAAAATAACCATCTCACTTGCTCTAAATTCAAGAAAATTTAAAAATTAAATTTCAATGATATACTAGAAAAGGGAACTCAATTTATTCGATCTGTACATTTTTTGAAGTTCCTTTTTTTTTTTAATCTACAATTTGCCTTTCTTAGTCTAGAATTTGCCCTCTAACATTCGTGGCACACACACACACAAAACTGTTCTATTTCTTTTTTGGCATTTCCAAGATCATCTAAATAGATTAATGCCGGTTAACAAAATGAAAATTTCCAGAAATGAATCGGCCATTAAAATTGAAGAATAAATCTTTAGTTCATTTAATCAGTTTCCTGACAAAGAATTTTGCCCGGTACATTCAGGATAAATTTGTCATTGTATTTTTATTTTGTCGTCTCAAGTCCTCGTTAAATCCGGATTCGTTCTAATACAGTGACGGAATACAGAATAGAGAAGAAATAATACTCGAATTTCTTCCTTAATTCTAATGGTTACACCCTACATAAATTTTGGGCAATCATTTTCTTTAATAAGCACATGGGAGAAAGGCGAATTGCAATGTGACAATAAATCTAGATCTGCGTGAATCTTCACATGTTTATGATCTTGTGAGTAATCAAATTCGGGACCACACAAGATGAGTTTGTGGTGCAAGAGAAGTGCAGTAACTGATAAATGAGTATATTGTGCTTCCTTATCTGCCTCTGCTTCCAAATCAGTCGTAAGATCAATTCGACATGTCTCATAAATTTCATTTACAAATATGATGTTCTAAAAATGTAACGTCTCACCTTTTGCTGTAACATCTCGGGAGGAATCAAGTTTTCCCTACCCTTCTCTATCTAAATATCTACACAATATAAATTTTCCACAAAAAAGATTTATGCTATTTCTTGTAACCGTTTTTAGGAACCTCATATCTCCTAATTCTTTTTTTTTTATTATTATTATTTTAAAAACAATATTTTCTTAACTCAAAAGAACTTGACTTTTATCTAATGATTTAGAGCTCATCTATCTTTTAAAGCTCCATTTCAAATGTAAAAATGATATTCACCAATACCGATATACAAATGAAAAATTTATTCCCATGAAAATGTTATCATAACTTGTCCACCTGTAATGGTTTTACTTACATTGCAATAAAATTTTGGCTGCCGAGAAAATATGGTACTGCAATTGCATAAAGGAATAGCTTTTCAAAAAAAGGGATTGCAAGTATATGCAATATATTGACTCAAGAAGGAAGTAATCATATGCAATTCAATAAAAAAGAAGAGAATTGGGGGAAGTATAATGAACATTTTAAATAATTAAACGTAATTCAGCGACTTGGATCATTACAAAAATATCTTGTTCTTTAATGATTAAAAAAAAAATAGTTTTGAACGCTTTTTATAACATTGATTGATTATTCTTATGGAATACTTTAAAAAATTAAATGCGTGATGTTGCTCAACAACTTCTTAAAATTTTCAACTCTTTGTTTATAGATACTTTTTGAGTTCGAAATTATGATTTATATGATTAAGTAGCAGCAATAATAATAATAAATGTTTTCGAAAAGTAATTGTAAGGAAATGGGGATCTAATTTATTTTTTTTAAATAATGGTTTATAAATCAAATGGAGTAAACAAATGCTTGAAAAAATTCATTTTGTTTCCTAAAACATACATCGGTGACATGAGCCACCGATAGTCTCTTAATTCACCTTCCACTATAAGTCTAATAAAATAGTCATGAAATTACGCAACCAAATCAAGAAGAAAACAAATGACAACTAAGTTCAGTTTATTGATATTTCTTAAATACTGAACATGCTCTCTTTTTGTATATCCTACCTCTAAGCATTTGTAATCGAGTCGAATGACATGTCCAGGGTAATCGCGTCCGAAAGAATTCACTAGCTATGACTAGAGATTCGAATGTTTTCCTTAGCTTTTTCACTTATTCCGAAATATCCCGGATCATTGTTTTTCAATAATCTATATAGGTTCCCACACGTCTACGCACAATTAATTGCTATCTTCCGATCTCTAACTTCCAATTTTTTTTTATTTCGAACTTTCCAACCTCTCTTTTATTCAATCGGGCTACCCTTATATATGCGTTTCTTCTATTCAATTCATTAGTACTCTTTAGTTCAATAATTTGCTTAGAAAACGTTTCTATTTGGTTGGGTCGAGGTTCTATTTTATGCAATTCGCTTTATAAGAAGTTCAACGGTTAGTGAAGAAAAAGTCGCGGATAACCGAAAGTGACACATTTTATGGGAATTATTGCTTCTGTATAAACCATGATTTTTTTTTTTTTTTTTTTTTTTGCATTTTCCCGTTCATCATATTAATCTATAAAAAGAAAAGTTTTTTAAAAAAGGTATTTGCCTTTTTAGATAGTTAATTTTCATATGTATTTAAGATAATTAAAACTGAAACCAACTAGGTTCTTACTCTCACAATAATGAATTTACATATTCATAAGCTTATTTGATAGGGAATAAAATTATACGGAAAGGAAGAAACTAAATATGATACTCGATAAGATTGAAATTAATGAAAATCCTAAAAATAACGAAAGTATTGAGAAAGTCATTAAAAAGAAGACGCAGTAAAAAGTTAAAAACGTATTAATATTCGAAATATGTGACCGATTTAGTAATCTATAATGAGTACCTATTTTATTATGACTCTTTTTTTCTTTTGAAGTCTCGCAAATTGACAAAAAGAAAAGAGATTAAAGAAATTAATTATATTTATTTTTATTGAAATCTATAATTCCAGACGAGCTGATTAGACCGAGAAACAAAAATATTCGTCTTTCATATAAAAATATCATTTTAAAATAAAAAACAAAATTTAAATCTTTTGTTATGATAAACCAATGAATTTGTTTTTCGTTTTCGATAACCGAAAAATTGCAAAATCAGTTAAAAAGTTTTTTAATCAATAAATGTCAGATTACTGTCGAGTTCTTCTATTTCGTCTGTATTTAAGCAACAGCCTTTCATCGATTTTTTTTCTACTTTTTCAAATTCGCGCGGACACATTAAATTTTTTTTCTTCCTAAACACGTTAATTTAAATTTTTTAAAAAAATTTACATAATTCATGCAAGAATTATAATTTTTTTGCTACAAGTTTGAGTTGTATATGCATTTATGGATGAAATTTATTAGACTAATTTATTTTATACTGTTATCATATTTGGGATTTGTTAATATAAAAAAAACACTTTTAATGTTATATGAATTGAGCTGATATATAAGCTTTCAACATTTAATTTTAAATCTTTGCATAATAAGAAATATAAATTTGAGAACGTTTCTCAAAATACAAAATCAACATTTGAAGTTTCAAATTAATCAGTAAAAATATTTACCTAAGTTTGTTTCTATTTTCATTTACCTTCAACGCAATATAATAATAATAATAATAATAAAGAAATGAAAGGTGAATTTTGATTATAAATTTAAATAAATTTCTCGAAAATAGCTACTGGAATTTATTTTACTCTTGCTGTATGAACGGCATTGCTAAAAATATCAAAATAAGGATTGTTATTTGTATTATTACTACAACAACTTTAATAAATCTATATAAAAATAAGTACGGTATATCAATTTAAATGTCATCTCGGTTCATGGTTTGGCTATGATTCAAAATTATGTAGTCCTTTGCCAACCATCCTCAAGGCCGCGGTAAACTTAGTGGTCATGGTCGCAGACTCGACGCAGGCGTTTTTTGTCGAGTCTTGGGTTGGAGCCCTGATACCACTAAAGACCTACCGTGTAGCCGGGGCTGATGCACATTAAATCCATTGTGACTCAAAATCCTCAGAAGTCCGAATGTGATATCCTATATTACGGGTCGTAACTTTGCTCAATGAAATTTAAAATTTGATTACATTTCTAAATTTTCAATTTTTTTTTTCATTGTGCATGTAAGGATCTAGCACCCACATCTGGCAACAGGTCAAGCATATATGAGAGATCTGGCAACTGGCCGAATATATATGTGGGGATCTGGAAGCAGGTCAGGTATATAGAGGAGGACCTGGCAACCCGGGGGAAATTGAATGGAACTTTTAGCCGCATACGCCCAAACCGGGCATGCATAAGTAATGATAGGCCTAAGTACGGCAGTGTACAGAAGCAATTTATTTTTGATATTCATTTTAGAATCCCGGCAAATTAAGGGGTATATACTACATTTGGCTCTCCGGAATTTTTCACGCGAGTGTTTTATGTGTTGTTTCCAAGTGAATTGTTTATCAAGAGTTACTCCAAGGTATTTGGTGTGCTGAGACCATGGGATTGTTGTGTTATAAAAAGTTGGTGGTGATGTGTTTATAATTCGTTTTCTGGAAAACAAGATTGCTGCCGATAAAAATAACTCATTCAATTACTAGAAAACACCCAAAGCTCAACACTTCGCATGATTACAAAATCTAGATGGTTCATGAGAAATAACGAAATTCTTAAAGCAACTAAAATACCCACCTTCAGAAAACATATTCAAAAAATAGCCAAAAATTTTTTTGCAACACTAAATTTTACCAATAATAGCAACATGATTCAATTAGAAAACTACACCCCAAAAGAAAATTCAAAAAGACCTAGAACTGTACTTCTCGACTCATATAATCCACCCTAATTTCTAATTTAAATAATAATTCTCTCTATTAAAAACGTAACTCATAAACACACACATATCCCAAATCTTTTTCATATGCCGTATACGCCCCTACACTACAGCCACACCCACTCCATAATCACAGCAGCCCAGGGCAGCCAATAGGAAGGCTCACCTCCGCAAAGCAACAACCAATCTGAAGCAAGTTTATCAGCATCACCCCTGACCGAAACGACTACCTCCAAAAGCTCCACTTTAACAGACTTCCACGAGAGCCAATCAGAGACCTGCCACTTACAACATCTTGCAGAATGCTCTAAACACAAACAACAGCCAAGTTAATTGATGCAACTCGTCGACCCGAGCCTGAAGGCCGCTCCGCGGCCTATATGCTCGATACTTTTCCCAGCGTTCCCAGCGTTCCCGGGGGAAATTCGACTTCCCGAGAGCGGACGAGACTGGACAAGAGGGATGGAACCAGCAGGGGAGAGAAGAAACCGGGTGCTGAAAAACGTGGTCAGCCAAGAAAGCACGAGGGAGGAAGAACGACGGACGATGTGTTTTTCAATCCAACAGAATCGTTTGATTCCACTTGTTTTTGTTACGTGTCCCTTACTATACTGGAAATAAGCAAATCGCTACTGAATGTTGCAATTATTATTTTTAGATTTGAACACCACACCGATCATCAATCCTAGAAAAGAACCCAATATCTAACAGTGTCCTTATAATTGTATACCTTGTATGTACTTATATATTTTTGTCTAGTACTTCATTTCTGAATATTTCAATTTTCCTTTTTGTGGGCATTACTTGTACCAACGCTGTGGCTAGCCATCGCCGGCAAACTGACTCTGGGTGTGATTCATAATGTCAGCAGGAAAACATGACGTCAATGGAATACAAATTGATATGCATCTTTAAAAAAAATAAAACTAAAAATTGGAATTGTTAGAAGCATGACGTTAAACTTTGTAAACATATTGTTATCTTTTACTTCCGTTTGAATTCCGAAATTATGTAATATCTTTTGTCCTTTGCTCCAACATGTGCTGTTATATTTTACCCTTTATTGTTGTATAAAAAAAATTCCTTTTGTCAATAAATGCGAAGTATGGAGGTGATTGTCTTCCAGGGGGTCGGTTTGTAGCTCTAAATCTTTGGGTGAGATCGGTCCCTTTGGGCCAATGACCCTCACGTAGCTTTTCAGTGCGACGTTAATAAACAATCCTCTCGAAGCTCCACAGCAATACAAATTAGAACCATATATATTGCTATTATTAATTTCTCCACAATTTGAAATACAGGTTTTTTAAAGATTATTTTACTGCTCTCAAAAATTATTTTACTACTTAATTCACCCTCATTAAAAGGATCTATTATATTATAACCCTATGCCAGCGATAAGGGTGGAACCCATATCTTGAATTTTGAAATGTACCTTGTCAGAGCAATCAGTGCGATATTTGACCCCGACTTCTAAGGCAGCAATTAATTTCACGCCTGATTTTTAGATATGTTTTAGTAAATTACAACCCGCATCTGCGAAGCGAGACAGGAGGTGTCAAAATTATTTCAGCAATATGACATTTATGACGGTTACAAAACAGATATTTTCTTTTTAAGGGATAAGCTAATTATAAAAATTTCTGTTGAAGGGGGAGGGAATGCAAATTCTCACTTGTTCAAAGAATTTTTATTCCCCGTAACTAAATTGTATTTTTTTAGAAGTCAAATATTCCAGTTGTGTGCATGTGAGCTTTTGTTTAAAACATTTTTTTTTATTGAAATAAGTCTAAAATTAAATCTTTTTTTTTTTTGTAGTTCAAGTAATTTTTTCACTTGTTTTAAGTATTTTTTCATTCTTATATATATTACCCTTTCACGCTTAAATGCACATGTGACGAGTAAGGACGAATACATATACGTACTCAAATATAGACGTTTATTTTAATGTCATTTGACGCAACAACGCATTATTTACTCATGAGCAACAACGAATACGCTCGAAATGAATATACCATTATCATAATATGTTTCATATTATGCCCGCTCTAATGTCTTCGTACACTTTTGTCCCGATTCGAAACATACGTATTCAAGTATAGAAAAAGTTTTCTAACAAAAATTATTCATTTTTGTTATTTTTCCAAGTATAGTGTATAGTTAGTAACTTAATTGATACATATAACAAGATAAGAAATGAGTAAATTTATTTACTTAATTTTTTTTACTAAGCTTTAACAATTTTTTTTTTAATTTCAAGTACTTGACGTAAAACGTGACGATGATTTTAACAACGATCTATAGAGAAAAATCATAACTTGTTTCATTTACCTTTTGTACATATTCTTCTACAGAACAGAATACAAATAACAATTCCTGAAAGAATCATCGAAAGAAATTGCATTCACAATTTCCAGTGCGTGTATACGCACTTAGAAACCAAATGTATTGTTGACTATTTTTGTGGCACTAACTTTTAACATTTTTTTTTTTTGTTTCACAGATCCGTAGAACAAAAAATGAGACCCATAAGGCCTTCTTTAGATGTATACTAATTCTCAGAGAGATTCCTTCTTATATATATATGAATAATAAACTATAACTTTTTTATGGCAATAACATTATAAAAATGGTCGATTTTAATAAATAAAGACATTTACAACTTCGATGTGGTATTCTTGGTGACAAATACAACTGTAATGTATTGATATAGTAATAAAATGAGGGAATAAAAGTCATATATAATAAAGCATCTTTAAAAGTAAAGATAAAGAAGAAAAAGAAAATTCATTTGTGATCAAAATTCTCCTGATTGTTCGTCAAAAACTGAATGGTTTAAACCCTTAGTACTACAGAAAAAGTCAAATTGTAAATATATAGATTCGGGGGGGGGGGATTAAACAGGATTATTGAAAACAGATTATATAATTATGAACATTATTCAATATAAATATCCTTTTTATTTATTTATTTTTTCATAATTGGAAAATGACAATTATCCATCATTTTTTTACCAAAATTTTAAAACGAACAAACAAATACATATTTATTTAAAAACTGATATTTCTTTTTATGTGTTAGATTGAATAAAAAGACTTCATTACAGCCACAAATTGAACGAAAATACATATTATATTCTGCTTCTTTTTAGTTTTCAGCACACCCATTTTCATGTTACTTGAATTTGAGTAAGCCAGCTATAAATATCAAAGTAAAAATATATCGAAACGAAACAAATTAAAATTCAAAGACTAACGATTTTACTTTTTCAGACAAAGTCAAGTTTTTAATTAATTTAATATTGTTTAAGAACAAAATCAACGTTTGCTTAAAATTTTCGAGTTTTTTCGCGTGGTTATACTTTACTTTTACATTATTTGCTTGATCTCTTATTATTTAGCTTCAAATTGAATGTAAAAACTTTCTACGACTCGGTTGTTTTAATGAACTTAAACAAATCCTGTATAATGATTTGTAAAAATTAAGAAACTGATTTACAGGAAATGAATTTTATCAAATACAACTAAATATTACAACGCTATTTTTAAATTCTAAATTAATTTTAAACTACAGCAATAATATTTTTATCAATCGTGATAAATTACAAGCTATCTGAGTAGAACTTTTTAAAAGAAAATGTTAAGCTTTTGGGAAATAATATTTGAATAATTGTCCCTATTAAAAACAACAAACATACAACATTAAAACAAAATCTCTTCAATTTAAACGGTAAACCTCTGAACACCTCTTCATTTTTTACCTACTCCCTTTTGTCCCCCCAGAACATATCTTGGAGGGAGCTATGGGTAGGGGGGCACCAAAGCTGATAGAAAAATAGAAGCTGATAAAACGTGAACAAAAAATGTTATGATGTTAATATACCGCTTTAGTCGGTAATTATCAAAGAGAGGAAATAGAAAAACCTTATTGACATGCGTAAGGTGGCTCATATGAGGCTTCTGATGGGGGTTAATATAAAAAAATATTCATAAAGAGGGGGAAAGAGACTCAGGTACGAAAACGGAAAATAGTGAGAGAGGATTTCCTACAGGTGACATGATTATAGGGATGCGTCATGTCAATCAGTTAGGTTCGCCTGTGGCTACTTTTATCGCTTTTGGCGATGAAAGAAATAGGATGTTTAATTGATAATGAAATGTTTGTTGTAGAAGAAATAACTTGAATGTTAGCCGAGGCTTATTCCAGGAAGATTTAAGTGGTAGACCAACTCAACTTTTTTGAAATATGAAATTGACTTCAAAAGCATTGTTATATATATTTCTAACATATGTTTGCTTAAGTCTAAATCAATATTTAATAAAAAAAAATGATAACAATACATATAATAATTACTATTTACATTTTATTCACTAGAAAAATTCCTTTTTTTTATGTTAAAAGCCATTTAGGAAATTATGAGAATTGCGTGTGTGTCTCTTACTAAAATTTTGGAGAGTTATATCAAGGTATTCATTACGCCAAAAATAGCTCTTTAATATCACATTTACCAGATTTAATTAACTATCTAAAAATTATCCTGCATACAAATTGTGCTATCTAGTTTGGATGTTTTTGACATTTTCTTTTTGTTTCTGATTTGGTTGTTAAGCAAAATACACATAATTTGTTAAATATTTTAATTCTGGGTATTTGATTTAGATTTTATTCTTTCTTAACATTTTATTATTCTTTTTTTTTTTTAATCTTTTAGATTTAGTTAACTGAATAATTATGCTAGTTTTTCTCGAGATTTTGTTTTTCTTTTGAAATTTTTTAAAGAAAATAATCTAGAACTTGTTGCTGTGGGTGTGTTTCTAAATTGCTCAGTTTATAATCTCTGCTTGTTTAGTAATATTATCATTATTTTGAAGTTTTTATTGTGAACTGTAGGATTTTAAAAAGGGATCTTTGGCATTTAATGATATCACAATGATCTAGCTTCTTTATGGATTTTATAAATGGCTTTTGAGCACCTTAAATAAATAAAAGTCATATTATAAAACTTGGAACTGATTGTGGATGAAATATGTAGTAGGTTTCAGTAATTCTTTGCTGAGGTACATTTTAAAATACAATTGGATTAAAAAATTTGCTTTTATAATACTTTTTCCAAATTTTTTTTTTGAATTAATCAATGCAAATCTGGATTAATGTTTACTTTTCGCATAAAACAACACATGGTAAAAACACTTCCATAAAAAGAATTAATAAAAATAACCCCGTAGCAATAGCATATTATAATTTAAGATAATGCATGTAACTGGCACTTTTTTCACGATAACGTTTTCTTACATGACATAGAATCACAAATGAATATCATTAAAAACATTTGGTCTTTTCTATAGCAATCACATTCCTTGAACATTATTAAAAACAAATACATTCTTTGTATCACACTCATTTCAAAATTTATGCATGGGGGGAAAGCACACATTTTTATCTATCTGTATTCATAAAGATGTATCTTTGACACTGTAGAGATTACAATTCCTTGTATAATAACATGAATAATAAAGATACCACATATGTTATTGCCGGATTATTAAAGGATTTGTGTAGAGGCTACTTCTGTTTAAAAACTACGCCTTATATTTTCTTTTTCTTACAGATTAAAAAATGCGGAAGAGGAAGTTTTTCATAATCAAAGAAAATAACATCAAATGGCCAAGATTTGATAGTTTAGCACCAATACCTTAATCACGGAGGCGCTGAAATGTCCCTCATTACTACCATCTCTTTGGCAGTTTGATCCCGAGACCTTTGACTATTTTCGCCTTTACCTTTTAAGATAAAAAAAATAGAGTTTACACTGATGAAGACTATTTACCATTTTTATTGGTGGAGTTTTCCCTTCTTATCCGTTTTTAGTGAATTGCGTAATGCAAATTCATTTTCTTAATGAAGGTTGTTTTCTATTTTAATTAAAGACCGAGGAATATACCAGGAAAGAAAATGAATTAAATTCCTGTTGTTCGAACTTTTTTTTTATTTCTTGAAAACATTAACATTTGTGTATTTCGTATATACTATAGTCGAACGTTTTGCAATTGGAGTTAAAACATTTCCTTATCTTTAAGAACGGAAAAGCCAAACGTCTTTTTTCAATGTTTTGGCTAAAGAAAGGAGGAATGACGTAACAGCAAAAATTTAATATGAAGAGGGATTTTATCTGTAGAAGAAGAAATTATATGACGCTTTGGGAAAATCTAAATGTTTTTGCTTTCCTCTCATATTTACAAGGGAGAGGAAATAAAATGCATTAATAAATGTAAAAAAATAATGAAATTCCAGAAATGTAGTATTAGAAATACAAAATTATTCACTGATATGAAACTATTCCATACCGCACGAAAAATTTTAAATACATTTTGTTATAAATAATTAATGTTTTTAAATTAATTATTGGATCTTATTATTACAGAGTTCATAGATTTTTCCAAAAACAATAACATATTATAATTAGTATAAATGTAACAAAAATTAATATAACCTAAAAATAAAATACGTAGTTTATGGTAATATCGTAAACTACTGCTAGGTACTTCTAAAACATTTTTTACCGACAAAGTATCAATAATCATTTCCCATGACAAAACAATCCATTAGAAATTTATTTTTGCTCAACATTAAAATACAGCAAAAAGCATTTTTTTTAATAAAATTAAATTCCTTCAGGAGCACAACTGATCATCTATCTATTGATTGTTCATTGTATAATTTGTATGAACAAAACTTTGCTTACGAACGATATGTGAAGTTAAAAATTAAAATATTTATACTCGCTCTAACGAGAATAAGATTTCAAACCAATAGTTTAAATCTTATGAAAAAAATGATCTGTCAATTCAATTTATTTTTGTTGATTTTTTGAAAAAAAAATCAAAGTGTAAGTTTAGACTGTTTTATATCAAAACCCGAAATAGAGAGATGATTAAAAAAGTTTCAGTTTCCAGTAAATTTTTTATAATGATCAATAATTTTTGAAGTATAAGTAATTTTCAATGTTTTTCTCAAAAAGTCAATACTTACTAAGAATTTTTTTAAATATAAATTCAAATTAAATTTTCAAATCTCAATTTCAAATTTCAAATCAAACTAAATTTTACAAAAATCCTTAAAATTAAATTATTATCCAAAAAAATATTAAACATTTCAAACAGTTCATCTAAACAATCTATTTACGTCTCGCTCGTTACCTGACCCCGAAATCAGAACGTGAAAATAATCGTGAGAAAATATGAAAATTGATTTTCCTGAAATGACTCAGAGTCCATTCATAAACGTCACTTTCAAAGTCAATCCAAAATGCAAGGAAGCTTGCATCCACATCGAATTATCGGAGGAGTTCTATTAAGCGTACCAAATCCATTTTCTATTACATTACGAGTTCTCACACCTCCACCGACACACATTAAGATCGGGAGGGGATGAAAGATGTGACAAGTTCATGGCTATCGCACAACGCTGATTCAGTTCTGCACGGATCTAAAAATCAAATCAGAAATCCCCGTAGAACAGAAGGAACACAAATTTGAAGAGTATTTGTGAATCAGTACTCTTTGAAAGGGTTTGGGGGTAAATAATTATAATTTTTAGCTATCAAATAAGGATGGAAAGGGAGTGGAATGACTAATTTATTTAATACCTCGCTTTTGAGCAATATTTTAAAATGTCGGTGATAGCGCAAGATAAATTCCAGAGGGAAAAAAAAGGGAATATTAGGAAAAATAATATTTCTTTAAAAAAAAGGATCAGCATTTTTTTTTTTTTTTTTTTTGGTTAAGTAGCTTATATTTCACTCATGCATAAAAACTATTATATTATATTTCGTAAACATTCGTACGTAGTATTCCGCATCTTTAAACATATATTAGAGGAAAAAAATATTTTATTCATTTTTAATAAATAAAATATTTCAAAATGACTTATACTAAATTTGCTTCAGAAACATTTCTACATTTAATAAAAGAACTTTTCGAATTAAATTTACTTTTTATTGCTTTAACAATTTATTTATCAATAACATCAATAAAATACCTAACATATAATACCTAACATATATATTATAACATCAATAAAATACTTAACATATAATTAATATAACATATAATACCTAACATAAATATAATAATATCAATAAAATACCTAAATATATTAAAATACAACTGCAATATAGCTTATAAAACAATCATTTTTTTAAAAAAGAATATTTCCTTATGAAAAGACGCTTAATTATTCAAGTTTCAAACTCTAATTCCGATTTTTAATTATTTCTGACGAATATTTTTCTAAACTTTTGTCTCATTATTAATTAGCTAAACTGTTTAACTCCTGATTTTCATTTTTTAAACATCTAACAGATAATGGTTTGAATGAAATATCTTTCGAAGGAGAATCTAAGTAGTTATAGATAAAATTGGAGTATATATATATATAGTTCCAACTATCATTTTATTTTTTTTCTTGCTGATTATTTCTGTTACTGAAAAACAAATCTAACTAATAAGATTGGCGACTGCTTAATTTTTGACTTGTTAATCTTCTAATAGTATGCTTATCAAACTTTCTCCTCAGTATATCCCTTATTCAGTGTTTTTCCTGGTGAACCTCGAATCATGACTTGGTTCTAAAATATTCCGAAATTACGATTCTCTAGAAGGCGATTTTCCTATTCTCATTGTCTTCATGATTTTCGTGGCTGAAATTTTACATTTAATGTTGAAACGTATCAACTATGACAAAACTGTTTAATTGTCAAGGAATTTTGATTAATTGACAAATCTTTCGTAAATACTAAGTCATTAAATTGAATCTCAGAGAATCGACGTTATTCAGTAAAACTTTTCTTTAAAATATATTTTTTAATTTCTACGATATCGCCGACAAGATACATGAATAAGTATCTTGATGGTATTGTTTCATCATAATTTTATTTAAAAAGAAAGTTTATTTCTGAGGTCATATCTGATATTATCACAATGTCGTCATTTCTTCAGGTTTAAAGCAGTTTATCTGTTCGTATCAAAGAGATATAGAACTACAATCTTATTACAAATAAAAATATTATTCTAAAGTAAACATTTACGATATTATTTGTCGTGGAGTTTTAAAGTATGGTGGTTTCAAAAAAAAAAAAGCGGGGGGGGGGGACAATTTTTGTCGTTAGATTGGTGGGTATTATTTCAGTTTCCATCCCCATGATGAACTTAAATTATTCGCTAGAAATGTGCGAAATATGATTAATTTCAACTGAAGAAAAGTTATGTTCTTTTTTCCCTTAGCAACACAAAAATATACTAACCCAGTATTAGTTCTCATATTTCCAGAAGGGAAAAAAAATCCTTTTATTCAGAGAAAGTTGTGGAATCCGAGACTAGTAAATAAAATCATACTTCTATACCGCAACACTAGTAAAGGGTGGTATGAACATGAAAACAAAGAACATAGCGAGATGAAAGAAAAAAGACAGATTTTTAAGCCACTAAAGTTAGGTTATTTGTTGTTTTTGCTGCAATTCTTTTTTCCACCAGCAAGCTTTCCTTTTTCCTTTCGCTTCAAAGTGAAGTAGCGTATTTCTGGAAAATTCTCTCAAGCAGTTGTCTTTGCAAATACCCTTCAAAAGTTCCACTGGAAAAAGACTACCTCTCAACAATCCGATTGTTCCTCGCGGTTCTGTAACAGGCTTAACGTAAACTTAAAAAGAAAAGTAATAATAAAAAAGGAAGAGTATTAAAAAAGGGGAGAAGTTTATCTTCTACCACAAAAGCACTTTTTGAAAAAAACTTTTCATCAAATGGCATTTTCAAACCCGATTAAGATTATTCCATTAATAGGATTGAATGGAGTTTTTAATTAGCATTAAATATGGAGAAAAAACTGTCATGGAATGAATGTTTTTGTTACGGTGAATACATTTTAATAATATAGTTTTCAAATTCATTAAATAATTTAAACTAATTCAATAACAGTATTGATAAACAGAGGGGGAAATTCATAGAATTCATTCTGTTATAATCATTAAATTTTAATTATGTAACATAAAGATTAATCGTGAAAGAAACTAAATAATTTATAAGCATTAATTCTTTAGCCGAGAATTTATTAGCGCAATCATACTTCTTATATATTTTTCATATTATTTCTCCCCATATCGGCAAGTTAAATGTTAAAATGTGTTAAGTCTGCTTAATATAACTGAGAATCTTAGACTATATACTAAGATATTTGCTGTGATTACATGAGTTACTTCAATGATTCTGGTTCAGAGTTTAATTTAATAATTGAATCAGTAATGTTAGTCTTGGATGATAAATATTGATTAATTTATGCGTTAAGTAGTTCCTTATTCTGACAGCTTTGAATTTACGCCATGTTTATTCAATGCAGCTTTCAAATCATCAATTTCTGTGAAGGATTATTAAAAATACATGATTCATTCACGGAATGCTTTAAATTGAAAAGAGAGCCGTTGCATTGCTCAATACATTATCCCTTTCGAAATTAGTATGATTAAATAAAAATAAATAAAACAACTCATACACAACACCTTTTGGAAAAAATAAATATTAAATTATGCGACAGTGACATAATTGTTATAAATAAATACAGGAATGATTCTGAATATTTAAGTATAGGGGTCGAAGGGAATATTTCTTAATCAATATTTATGAAGAGTGTGAAAAATCTTATATGCACATCTTACAAATAAGCGTGCGAAGTACCACTCCTATAAAAAAAATAATTAAATCCTAAAAAGGGATAAAATGAAAAATATAATTTCAAACCTCTTTTGTAAGGAATATATTTAACATTTACAGCCGATAACATTGATAATTTTGCCTTGTAAAAAGTAGTTTAACAACTTCTCTATCAAAATTTAATTCGAACTTTAATCTACTTTAATTTAATGAAATTGAATAAAATTTATGCAGATACTAAAAACTGAAACTTGGAATCGAAAGGTAAATTTTGAAATTTTTATATTATTAGTTACAGAAATTGAAATTTGTTTATTATAATAGTATTTAAAATAGGTATTAGCATATATAAGTTGTACCAAATTGTAACTTATTTTTTGGGACATTGATCAGGGAGTTAATATATTTTTAACAAAATAATATAAATAGCTCGATATACCATTTTACATATTTTTAACTATTATTACTTCATTTTAAAAATCAAAATAAATCGATAATACTCAAGTTGATTTATTTAAATAACAACATATATTCTTAGCATAATAGATATAACAATTAAAATTTGCTTTCATTGTATATTTTACACTTATTACAAATAAAAAATATTATTATTATGTACATTATTAGGACAAAAAGCAATTTTTCAAGATATATATATTGTACGAAATAATGATTTTTCTCTGTTTAAAATGTTGATTTTCTATAGGTACTTCTATAAATCTATATTTGTTGTAATACGAATAAGAACAGAATTAAATTTTCTCGTTACCATCTAGTAGTGAGAAAGAAAAATAAATAAATAAATAAACACACAAATAAAAAAATCAGAAATCAAAAAAGTTCTATACAAAATTTTGAAAAGAACAGATTCAGCCATCAAAGTGCAATTTTTTTTTTACTAATTATTATTAAGTTACTCAATTAAATATAAGAATTAAAGTAAACGATGAAACATCGAGAAATGGACAATAGTTAATTTTTCCGATATTAAAATTAAAGGAAACGATAAATTATTAAGTTGGATATATTTAAGCTAAATGTAATAAAAATTAAAGCAAACGATAAAATTATTGAATTGAATATTATATCAGCTACATGAAATTAAAATTGAAGCAAACGATAAATTATTAAATTGAATATATTTAAGCTAAATGTAATTAGAATTGAAGCAAAAGATATAATGATCAGGTACGCCAAAAGTGAAACACCTAAAACAATAGCCCCTTAGTTGGATCTACACAAACTATATTTTTACATAAGAACAATTATTTATCTCCCGAAAATTCTTTGTACAGACATAATTTCATTACTTTAACTTACAATCTAACTGTTTGAGAAAGAAAAAAATAAAAGGACAGGAAAAGAAAAATATTCTAAAAAAAATTAACATATTTTTTAGCATTCGAACAAATAAATTACGAGCTTCCGTTCCTCTGTGCGACTGCAAGTGAAAAATGACCGAGACGAAACTGTGATAAAGAGAAACGTCCCCAATCTCATTTGTCAGAAACTTGGTAATTGTTCTGGTCATTCTATTTCCTCACACTTGTTCAGTTTTCAGATGGGAAAGAATGAGAGAAAGCCGAAAAAAAAGTAAGAAAATGGATGGGAAAAACATCGTTTCCTCTTGATATTAATCATTGGAAGGATACATATATGAGTATGCATGAATATATACTCATATATATAAATAAATAATTTCCATTGGTGTTTTGTGGAAAATAATGAAGTGTAGGAAATAGGTATGTATAATGATGTCTCAATGGGGGGTCATTCTGCTGAGTTGCATCACTTTTGCTCGAAAAAAACTAACGCAACCAATAAGACGCCCGATGTTTTTATGTGTAAAATCAATATTGAAAAATACCTTTTCAATTTGAAAAGTAACATATATTTAAATCTTCCACTACGAAGCAATTATTATTCTAGTTTATTTCAAACACTGATAGAAAAAAAAAAAAAATTCTTGAAACATATAAAAAATGTAATTCAATCAATAATTAATATGTATTTCCTCGGATAGAATACCCTTATTTCATAAAGAATTTCAAATGAGCACAACATGCGAGTGAGTGAGGGATGGTGAAGTTAATGGCGCAAGAGCCAGAAAAGGATATACTGCATCAAACTAGGAGTAACTGATCTAGACGATTGAAAAAAAAAAAAAAAAAAAAAAAAATAGCAGAAAGATCAAATTGGTTGAAAAGAAGGAGGATCGAAAATAAAAAAAAAAAAAAAAAAACGGCCCCCGGGAGTCTCCTGGGGGGGCGTCATCGTTTTTAAGGGGGGGGGGGGAGGAAAGATCACTAGAGTGGCTCGGGTGAATGATTTCTGCATTTAACCCAAGAAGGTAAGAGCTGAGGGAAAAGGCTCAACACATTATATTTGTGTATATATATTCACTTATGAATATGCATGTAATGTATATAAGTTATTTTTTAATTAAAAATTTAATCATTCATAACATTAGATCGTCTAATACTGAAATTTTAAGTGTTTAATGCAGTATATATAAGAGTAACTAAGGTAAAAAAATGTTATTGTTAAAAGGGTTTTTATTTTCTCTCATATTCCGTACTTTTTGCTATTAACAGATCTTCCTGTTTTGAAAAATAAGGAAGGAAAAAAATCCTTTTTACATATTTAATTATAAATGTTCATAATAAGGCTAATGCTTAAGAAATAGGAAGCTTCCATTAAATAAAATTGTTCCAATTTACGTGACCCATTCTACAGTATGGACTGTATTAATTTTATACATTTTTATTTTCAGCTTTTTAACGTTCTACGTATCAAAATTTTAACAAAATTATTCGTAAATATGCTTGTCAATAACATTTGAAGTCCAACAATTATAAACTTAATGTAAGGGAAGAATAAAGAGATTTTTGATACACATAGAGAGAATAATTTTGAAACTTACTCACTGGATAATTAAGTTTTTATAAGATTCATTACTCATCAATGAACAAAGGACACATTCGTACTTACCTAAAAAAGAGAAAGAGAATACATATTAAAAATATATACATATACACAATATCGTATAGAATAATTATGAGCTTCATTGAATCCATATTTTCATATAACAATTATTCAGAAAACTGAGTTTATTACAATTTTTCGGAACTCAGTATACAAATATTGTAAATATTTTTATACAAATATTCTTTCTCTTAAAAAAATCAAAAATTAGGTTGCTGAAAAAGACATATGTGTAAGATTTTAGTTAATATAACTTCTAAAGTATATATATATATATATATAAAGTTATCTTAATGTCCTTTTCATAAAATATAAGTATTATAAAATACATAATTTTTGTTAAATAAATAAATAATAATGGTCATTAAAAGTGTATATAAATATTGTAAATATTTTTAGTTCAGTATGCATTATTTACAAATCCATCTAAAAACCTATTTTAATAAGAAACTTAAGGATTTTAGTTTTAAAGATGATTTTTGTAAAAATTGTCTTATTATAGTTTTAAAGAGAATACTTCTAGTTGTTATTATTATTTGATTTAATATACACAAAATTTTTTAAGACAATTTATAATTGGCGCAAAACAGCAAAAAATATTGCTGTTATTGTGAGATTTGCTCTTATTTTGAATTTTTTTATTTTTATTTTGTAAGAATGACTTTAATGCTGTTCTAAAGAATCTATTTATTTTTATTGCTTTTATACAAATTCTTGTTATTTTATCTGGCATTTCTTTCAAACATCTGGGTAACACCTTAAAATTGTCTTAAAATGCTTTGAGAAAAAAGTATGATTAGAGCTGTTTTCTGAAAATAAGTTTTTGCATATGTTGTTTATTCTTCGAAATAAAACCTTTGCCTTTAAAAAGGTAAAAATAAGAGATAAATTCTTTTCGTGAAATCAGTATCAAATGTTAAATATTTAAATAAGGGAAACTGTTATTTTTAAAATCAACACATCGGTTGTTAAATATTCACTAGAGTTCTCCGTTGAGCCTTGATGTACTCATGTTTTTCAGATTTATTGCTGTTGACCTCTCAGGTTGTGTTTTGTATTATAATGACTCAAATAAATCATTTATAAGAAACTTCGATAATGTTTAGTTGTCAGAACTAAAAAATATTTTATTGAAAGCATACCATAAATATTGTAAATTCTCGACTTAATAAACTATCCACCGTTTAAATGATCAAATTATAGTAAATAGGATAATGAACTTTTGTTGTTTATCATTTGTGTTTATGTAAGATTTAAAATTAAGTAAACATCAAAAATTTCAAAGGATTGAGAAAATATACGAGTATGTGAAGTATGTTGACAATTATATGTAGCTTAAATATTTTATAAGAATAACTAACTTATTGTTCTTTTAAAATAATAATAAATGGTTTAAGGAAAGAGATTTATTCCTCATTTTGGCTATAACTTCCATACTAATAAAAATTGTACACACCAGAATTAAATTCTATAATGATATCACACAATATAAAAATTAATTCAGCGATCCTTTAAAAACATCTAAAAACAAAACATGAAGCCTAGTATTTCTAAATTCATTTACAAAACCGCATGGTTTGTAGTGCTGCTTCAATGTTATAAAGAATAGAATAATTTACGTGTATTAAACACAAGAAGTTTGTTCAAGATGATAATTTTTCTTTTAATAATATTGAATTACACGAAAATTGTATATGATTTTCATAACGGTTTATAAATTTGAATAATTTTTATAAATATCAAACAATGATAATTAAGCTAACTGGCAAATAATAAATAGTGTCAGAATCTATGGACTATTTATTTCCTGATACATTTCGGAGGAGAAAAACAACCACGGTAAATTAAAATCGAATATATATATATATATATAATTTTTATTCCAGCCATCATTATTTTTACTCGTTATACATTTTATAGTCTCTTTTTTTATTCTCTGATTATTTATTTTTTATCACTTTAGAAATACGGAAAAGAATTCTTTCGTGGTATATTTATGGATTTCGATTACTAAATACAAAAGGAAAAAAATTGTTTTCAACAGAACTTTTTCCTTTTTAAAAACACTTCGAATGTCAAATTACTAATAAACTACCGCTGCGCAAAGTAAACATACTTCGTCATAACGAAGCTTTTTCGATACGAAAAGCAGGAAAAACTCCTCGCACAAAATCGAATTATTGATTGGTTTTTGAAATTTATTTCCACTGTAGCTAATTAACATACAATACTACGGAAGGCATTTGGAGAAGGAAAGATATTTTATGACACCTCAAGTTTGTATAACCTACAGCTTTGCATTAAAGAGAACGCAGAAGAAAAGAAAATAATGAATAATATAATGCACGTGGAAAAAAAAAATTGTTACTACTGTAACTAAAGAAACAAAGACTAATCACGCAAGGAAACGAAGTGAAGGGATTAGTCGCGTCAAATTTATTTTTTGTTATTGTTCTTTTATTTTCTACCCGGTTCGATTGGCTTCGAGCAAATGCAGACAGTCATTCGATGTAAGCAGACACTTCTTTTCATGGTAACGCCTAACATGAACATATAGAAAATTAAGCGTAAAAATAATACAAACGAAAAAAAAAAAAAAACCTTTCACCGTTTTGTTAAAATGCTTCTGACGGAATGGAATTTGATTAGTAAATTCCCAGACAGTTACTATGAAATATTCATGATACATTTTCTCTACCTTTTTTCAGCATAACGTTTTTCTACTTGAAATGATAGAAAAATTATTCAATCTCCACAATCACATTAAAAATCTTAGGAAAAATTCAATTTATGTTAAAAAAAATGTAAGAAAAAAAAACTAATAATACCGTTTCCTACACATACATTTTAAATTAATAGAATTCTAAAGCGAACTAGTACACTAAAAATAGTTATTTAAGCTACTTTATTCTTTAATATTGAATAATAAAAGCCCTAATTTTCTTTTTTCTGCCACACATCTTAAACTTAAAAATTTTTAGTAACTGGTGGAATAGAAGTTGCAATAATCTGTATCTGTGTATTGTTAAAACGTATTTAAAATTGCTCTTTATAGTTTTTATATGTAGCTTTTATTTTTAAAAACATCTTATTTAAACCTTTTTTTTTTTTAAAAAAAAAAATTAATAAACTTTTTGGACTTTAAAAAGTTTATTGACTTATTTTTTTAAATTTTACTAGGTTTTAATTTTTAAAAATTTATATTTCCTTTAAAGTTGAGCTGTTAATCTAATTTAATTTGTAGCTTTTTTTTTTAAAAAAAATTACCCTGTATTTTTTATATATTCCAAAACGTCGCAAATGTTTAATTCAATTTTATAACCTTAAAATGTAAAATTAATTTTTTCATGCTTTCATATTAATTAAATGAAATAGAAAAATGTGATAAAATTTTAAGAGGAAATGTTTTTAAAATAAAAATAATAATAATGTAATTAATTTTAACTGTTGAATAATTATTTCAATTTTATAATGAATTCTTAACTAAGCTGAGTTATAGTATAGAAATTTAAACATTGTATCGAAAAATTAATAGATTTATCATGCAACGAGGCAAATTTCTTGATATTTTATGATCTCTTTTTATATTATTTAATATAAATAATCACCATTTTTTCCTTTATGAATATATTGTCTTCAAAATATTACATCATAATCATTTATAAAGTCTTAAAGAATTTTTTTGAAAAATATGTAGTCCAATGAGAATTGTCAGGAATACAATCCATACAAAGGTAACTTCAATTTTACATTTGATATCGAAATAAGGAAAAATAAAAAGATTCATTACATCCTTATTTTTATTCAGTATTAATGAACTTTCATGAATTGTTAATCATTTATCACGAATTATTTCACTTAACACAAAATTATTATTTTCCCAAAAGAAAAAAAAAATTACTATAAAATACTATACCTCTATCGTATTTTCAATTTAAAGAGATTAATTAATTATTAATGGCAAAATTATAACAATTCAATTATATATAAATATAATAAACGAACAATAATTAGCAAAAATACTGGTAAATATCAAATAAAAGTAATTATGAAAAAAAAACCTCTTTTTATAAAGTCATTTTAACTTTAAACATGAATTTCGAATGTAAAATTATAAAACTGTAAAAATTATGTGATTTTGTAATTAAATAAATCAATGTGCTCTTCGCATTATTTTTTTTAAAAGTTTTTAAATCTGTTATTACTGGTGTAATAAATCATTGCTGTTATTTAACGTTAGAATTTAATATTTTTTATTATAAATTGAATTAAAATGTGAGAAACAGTCTAGATTTTGTGTAATCTCTAATTTCGCAATTTTTGTTGTTACTACATTTTATTCATCAAATAGACCACAAATGAGAATGCATTCTTGAACACTGCATCTACGAGCAGATCTTTAATGGCTATCATAATTAAATATGCATATAAATAAGGGTATGATAGTAATAAGTTCAGTTCACTCAGTTGCATATAATTTCCTTATGTAATCTCAGTTATCCTATATTTAGTACAAAATTGATTACTCAGCATTTATGTCTGAACTTATATATAAACTTTTAAATTATTGTGTATAAACCTTTACAAAGTATATATTAAATTTCTTTTTTTAGACGAATAACAATAAATTTTTTGCATCTTAATTAATTTTAGTTTACAATAACAAATCACATATATTGACATTCACTGCAACTCATATTTATAAACTTCTTCCAAAACAATGACTTGTATAAAATAACGAACCCAAAGTTACATTGTATTTATTCTTGCTTAAATATTTTAAAGATAAATTACGAGGAATAGATAATCGGAAAGAATAAAGGAATTTTTCGAAACACATTACATTCACGCATTCATTACAAGCCTCCATTGTCCACACAAGTTAGCTGAGAATTGAAAAACACATCAGAAGCCCCTGAAAAACTTTTTGACCCTTGCTTCCAATTCATCTCCTCAGCTTGTAAAAATGCTAATTCTCTTCTCAGATTTTGTCGTTAAGAGTTCTTTTAGGGCTCGACTTTTAAAAGTCTTCAAATCTTGATAACGCGTGATACATTAAAAAAAAAAAAAAAAACCCACGAAGCCACGCAAGGGCAAGTAGTCCCCCTAAGGGCACGCAAATAAGAGCTTTGGAATTCCAGTAAATTAATCCAGACAAGTGTTAGAAATTGATTCTTTTCCGGCGCCAAAGCCCCGGCATAATCCATTTTAACCATATCGACTAGCCTACCTAACGGTGACATTCTGTCGGGGGAGAGTACATCCCCCTCTTTAGTTTTCGAAGAGGGAGATTTCAGACGATACTTCTTTTTTCTTATTCTATTTTAGTCCTTGTTATCATTTACTCGTTCGCAACTATGACCTCATATATTCTTTGTTTTGTGTTTCATGCTTACTTTTTTTCCCCGTGAGTCTTCCTTAACCCTCCCCTTAACCTTCATTCCGGAACTTTTTCGGAAGTTTCGAATTTCGTCTCGGAACGTTTCTGTTGCCGTCTGTCACTCCGTGTCGGTTCGAATCGTTTGGCGGTGGTAAGTGCTAATACGGAAAATGTGTGTCGTTTTTGTTTTGCGGCGTGTAGAACTTCTGGGCCAGCTGTCGACTTACGTATCTCGCATATGATCGGTGTAGGGAACGCGTGCTTGCTGGAGAAGATGAAGTCACACCCAAGAGCGTAGAGTTACTTCTCTACAGTATCTTCATCAGATTGTATCTAACTTCGTGGTTTGATGATTAATGGCATACAAAGAAGGTGCTAATATTTGACGCAACCTGATTCATTGCGAAGAAATTATCATTTGCACTCGCCTTTTTGGCATTGTTCTAACTGTTTTTATTTGAAATGGGTAGCGACAATTCTTAGAATAAGCATTTAACTCTCCGGAATTCGTCTGCCTTCTAATTTTAGTTTTATTAGCAAAAAATATTGATCAATTTTGAAAGTGCATTCAATTTCAATTCCCTTTTTTTTTTTTAATTAGACGGATCTTGGAGGACAAATGAAGATATATTACGACTCTTTTTGCTTAATATTTTGGAGGGGAAAAAATCAATTTAGAGAATTCGATCAAAAAATTTTGAAAAAAAAAAAAAAAGAAAAAAAAAAGGTAATTACTCGTCAAGTGATTATTTACTGCAGTTTCAGTGATGTTAAAATTGATACAACAAATGGGAAATACCATATTTAAATTCATAGAAAATGTTTCTGTTTAAATATTGTCATCATTTTGAAACTTAATGGAGGATTAATTACTACATCTCAATGTGAACAACACAAATAATCATTTCCGGCAGACAAATTCTTTCAATACCATGAACAGAAAAAAAATGCTGATATGAATACGTAGGTGAAAAAAATAATGTTGAAACATTTATGCGAGAAAGGATTGCTGTTAATTTACGAATCAAAAGGGTTACTATCTATTCACTTTTTTTCAATTTATTCTTTAGATATTTTATTCCTCAATATCTACTAGACGTTAAATTCTAGAAATTAGAATTCCTACTGTTGATCTTAAGCAGTCTACAGGAGCTGAAATTCAAACCCAGAATCTTAAGAAAAACGATTACTGCATGTCAACTGCACTGAAACACGATCGAAACATCTTAATTCTTTGTCATGGGTTGAAATCGAGCTCCTTATTTTTTAATCGTGCAAAGCCATTCTACTACATATTATTATTATTTAAACTACATATTATTATTCTGGAAAAGGAAAATAATTTGATGCTGGTTTCTGGCATTTGGTACATAAATTAATCCCCTTTTTTCATTTTATAAATTATTCCATTTTTTTTTTCATTACAACACATTCCATATGAATTCTTTACATTAAATTGAAAACCTTTAAAAAATGACAATCTTTTTTCTTGGTTAAAATATTTTTCCTAAATGAGCAATTTCATTAAAAATTATGGTACCTAATTTCGTATTAAAAACCATATAAATTAAAATTGAATTTAATAAAGTCTTAAATTCAAGGTAAGAATCAAGTCTAATCACAGTTAAGAATATTAAACTGAAAGAAAAATCAAAGTATTTTGAATAAACTTCATAAACAAAATAATAATAATCATAATAATTCCTCTTGAAAGCTACTCATTATTATAATAAAAAGAATAAAAAGAGCGAAAGTCTTAAAACTGTTCTATTTTTGAGGATTTTGTTACTAAAATTAAATACCTGATTAAACCTCTTTTTTCAGTTCTCATAATTTTGTCCTATATAATCACAATTCACCTATTGATATTCGTCTTGGATTTTTAGATAAAGCTACTCTTAAAATATTTTGCTAAAAATTCTTTCTAGGATTAGATACTCTTTTTTTTTTTTAATTAAAACTTTTTGGTAGCTTTTTCAATCACCAGTTTTTCATTCAGTTCATTTAAAATAATCAATTGAATACGAAGTAACGGTAGATAAAATTCTTTTGAAAAATGCTTAAGAAAATCCGCACACACACACACAAAATACTTCAGATGCTGATTATGTATTATCTAGATTTGAAAAAAAAGTTCTCACGAATTTCAATGAAATTAGACTTCAAAATTTTATTTTATTCTTCATTTTTTTTTGAAGCAATCTGAATTCTGAAATACAAAACAATGACTTAATTTCACTACAATGAGTTAAAAATATATATAGGGTGGGAAAAGTGACTTGCGATCTTGCTTTTTTCATAAAATTCGGTTCCATTTAAAACTCAACTTGGCAAATGAATTCATAGGGATGTTAAAACTTAGAATACAAGCATGTTAAAAAGTCAGTCAAAGAATAAAAATATTTTTTAAGAAAATTGGTGAATATAAAAATAATTTTAAGAATTGCTACATTATTATTCTCATGCATTTATTATTCTCATGCATTTTAACATTATTATTCTCATGCATTTAGAACAATAACGTTATTTTCACGAAGGCAATTATAAAATATATTTCTCATATTTATTTATTTAAATGTATCCTTTTTTTTTTTTTTTTAACTCGAATACTGTTTGGGAAATAATTCTTGTTGAAACAATGAAAAAAAGGAAACAAGGAAAAAAAATGTGAAATCAACTTAAACTATCGCATTTCACTTTTATTTTTAAATTCTGAATCTCGATTTAAATGTATACTAAATTTAAATTTCGAAAGGTTAGTACTGAATTCAAAACTCAAATGTTTTTACAAATATTTGCATTTATATTTTAGTTACATACCCAATTATACGCATAAATATATTTAGAGAAACAATAATATCTAAAACTTGTTTGCTCGAAAACAGAAAAATATGCACGGGGTGTTTTAGATTAACTATTCCTTAATTACAGTAACCAGATCCTTTTTTATTCCATTTTTGTGTTTAAATTATTCATGCTTTTAGTCTTTAACATACTATTTTTTTAAACTTTTAAGGCAGTTTGTTGTGTCAGAAAAATTTTAATAAACAGTTTGGATTCACATTTATTGTAATTTTTCTATACAGCTACAAAGCATTTTATCAATTTTAGAATGAAATATTTAGATTTTCGATTGTATCTCGCACAACTACCATAAATGCAATTCGAACAGAAATATTTGAGTATAAGTTAACCATCAAGCGACACAAACATACAGATGTAAAATGTTATCCCCATATTTTATTTTTCATTATCTTAAATTACACTTAACCATGTTTTATTTTTAGCTACAGTAAAAAAACATAATTTTCCGAATCAATTATCTCGTTAAATGACATTTAAAAATATCTTCGATTTTTTTTTTAAACCATTAATAATGACAAATACGTCAGAAGAAGGATTCAGAGAATTAGCACCGGCTTTGCATAACTGATGCCAACTTCAAGTCTCTTTCGATGAACCGTTTATTCTAATCAGGATTCAATCTAAAATATTCTTTTTTTGCACTTAAGAGCGTCATTAGGACATTGATTGTAACGTTATTTGGATACATTGGAACATTGGATTGTATTTCTCCCCCTATCGAATATTTATCATATAAAAAATTTAGCTAATTTAAATGCTGAGCACATTTGAGGTTACTTACACTCTTTGCAATGGTCTTAAAAGAAGTCATATTATGTATCATTACAATACGAAAAAAAAAATATTCATAGAAGAAAGTTAACTGTAATTTCAAGCAGATTATTAGAGAAAACGTCGTTATGTTTTTTTATTCATCTAGGTGAAATAAATTTCCTGCAATGAATAAAATTTATATTTATACGTGGGAAGATACTTAAAAAAAATAAATTAATAAAATAAACTTTTGTTTATTTATTTACTAAAACATTTATTCATTTCCAACTGTCTTTATATGCTCTAATTAAAAGATAAATTCGTTTATTTTATTTGGGATATTTTATTTGGGAAGAGGAGAGGCAAGGTATTAAAATAGGAGTATTTAAGATTGCTTTCATTAAGTGCTAAGGAACAAGAGCCAATCCAAACAATTTTCTAGTTTTACATTTCGGTATTAATATCATGTTTGAGCTTTACAATAACGTATTGAGAGAATTACATTTTGTTGCACTACTTATTTCTATATCTATCAATTTTATTTATTTCTGTTTCTATCCATAAAATATGTTCCATATTTTGTTTTCCTACACATGTAATTTAAAATAGCATTCCCACTTTTGATGCAAATTGGGAAAATTGCACATTTATAAATTGTTTCAACATTTTCAGGTCACGGCTTGACAAATGGATATATGTATTATAAATACACAAATTCCTATCAGTATAAGAGCATTTTTCTTTTCTTTAAAGTGTGTCCTAGTTTGTCTAAGTGATTATATCAAACAGGTGGATGCTCATAGAAAATAGAACGTGATAAAAGTAATACTTTTTTTTAACAGAATTGCCTATAAAAATATTTACGTTAAAAATACTTCTTAATGCTAATGTTAACTTGTTAATCCTCTTTAACATTTAGTATCTTTTATGGTCGCAAATATGATGAATAGATAAAAACAGATTATCGGTGAAAAACTAAAACATTCTCTTAACATGCATGTATTTATAACCAAGGGCGATTCCTGTGAATACAGAGGACCATTTTATAGAATCTTTGCCCCTTCCCCTCTCAGAGGGTCACGGATCGTGTATTTCGGGGTCACAAGTGATCCCTGAAGTTCCCCACTGAAGATAAAAAGATGAAAGGAGCAAAGAGTCTGTTGAAAGCGACACTAGTCCTGATTTCTGTGAACGTGAAAATAGAGGAGGGGGAGGGGGTGTCTTGATTTCAGTTGCCAAAATGTTACAGTTAAAATAATTGTAAAATACCCGACTTTCAAGAAATTATAATTTTTTAACAAGGTTATAGAAATATTTTAGTGATATAAAAAGCCTGACAAAAGCGTTATTCAAAAAACAGATAAAATCGAAAATATCCTTGCTTATATTGCCGCATTTTCAATTAATTAAATATAATTTCATTTTATTATTGATTTTTCTATAAAATGCTTCATTTGACTTAAGACTCTCATCTACCGGCTACCTTAAATTTGTAAAGAAATTGTTTAGTTTATGGATTTCTAATTATCTCTTAAAATTTAGTTTATTTTAGTAAAATGAAATGGATTGACAATAGGAAATAGAGTAGGTTTTTTTACAAATTTCTTTTTACTTCCGATTGTATCATATAATTTTTATTTTGAATATCTGAGACCCCTCCCCCCTTCCCCTGTAGGAGATATAGGTAGACATAAAAGTATTTCCGATGATGGAAAGAAAAAAGGAAACCAATAGAAATCTTAATTACTCTTTTTTTTTGGGGGGGGGATGCGTTTTAATGCATTTCAATAACTAGATTTAAAAGGGTATAATGCGAAATTCAATATTATTAACATTATATTCTCCATTTGACAGTGTTCAGTAATAAGGGAACTTAAATTATTAAGTTAGTAATAAAGAGTTTCTTTTCATTATTGCTTCATTAAGTTTTTTTGCCTAATTACTAGATTCATTAAACATGATTTAGTTAAATATGCATTACCTTTATCATTTAATTATGCATTGCTTCTCTAAAAGATCTTTACATAGTCCAAAAACCTAGGTTTAATAAGACATCGGGACTGAATGAGAAGAATATTAGTAGTTCTTCGTGTGTGTGTAACCAACAATGCTGTATTGCTGTCATTATTGAAGACATGTAACTGCGATTTTTACACCACTTTTTAAGAAATAAAATTTTATTTAAAATTTATTATAAAATCAATTTATAACTATTTTTAGTATTTATAGATTAATATTTTATGCTTTAAAAGGGAATACATAATTTCTGTATTGTTTACTGTATTATTTTTAAATATGATTTTTGCTTCGTAACTTCATCCTATATATATATATGTATAAGATAAAGCAATGAATTTATCATTAAAAAACATAAAAGTAAGAGAACGATTAAAATGCAAAATCAACAAAAAAAAAAAAAAAAAAACCAAATTATTAAAAAAAATCAAAAAGATGAAATTGAATCAAATTTGAAGCTAATTTGAACCAAAGAATAATTTGAATACCCAACAAAACAAAACATGCATATTCAGACTGGACACACACACACACATATACATGGTTCTCCATTTCTCCATATCAGGATGAACATTGATATAGCGTGACTTTGGCTTTTTCCAGTACAGAACTGCGTTAAGTTAATTGTTTTAAGCAAAACGCAAAGGAATTGTTCATGGATTCCAAACCTCCTGCATACGCCCACACACATACTATATAAGGGTCGCCAAAATGAAAGTGGGACTGTTATCAGTATGATAAAGGGTTCAATGGTAGCAGTGTGTAAAGTATGCAAAATAAATAATGATACACAAGGAAAACATATGTTTATATTTATTAGCTTTTTAGATCGATATAGGTGTCCCAGTGGTCCAAATGGTGAATACTGCAAGTGAAGAGCCTTTGCGATTGGCATTAAAACCATTCTTCAACGATGCATTATCGTCTGCGAACGACCATCCTTTTAGGGTTTTCTTGAATGGATCAAAGACAGGTCCATTCAAGATAGGCAAGTGAGAAGCAGGATTTGACGGAAGATACTCAAGAACTACTTATTGAAAACCGCTGAGACAAATCTTTGCTCGCAGTAGCCACATGAATCCACGTTGTCCAGCATTAGAGTGATACCATTGTAAAACATGCAACGTCGAACATTGTTGATTGATGTTTAGAGTTATCAATATTGCCGCAGTAGACGGTTCATTTTGAAGACGACGATCAATCTGAATTGGACTCTCTTTTTTGCCAGTCAAAATTTTACGCCTGCATATTGTTTGCGTTTGGAGGCATCCATTCACAGAGGCACGCATTCCAACAATACTCCCACTGCTTTCCTACCACTCACAGGTAAAGAAGTCAAATTTAATGGTCTTTTTACCGGCTAAGGTGTCCATAGAAAGCAAAAAAGAATTCAAAACTTCTACTGCACAGAAATCAGTTTAAATCAACCTATTAAAAAAGTACTGGATCTCAGAAGCTCATACGTTGCCGAAGCATCTCTGTAAAGATTCTCATATTAAATCTTTTATTCTTATCGAGAGTTTAGATAAAGAGAAAGATAAATTTAGCTATTAATTATGCAGTTCTGCCTAATTTCGATGAGAGGTCCCTCTTTAATACTCAAAAACTATTGAAATATGATGTGTTTATATGTCTAAACTTTGCATTTTGTCAATATATTTTATTAAACTGTTAGTGAATCTTGATTTTAATCCAAAGATATTCTTAAAAGTTGTGAAAATTCACACCTAAGCAAATAAAATTAATGCTTATGAAAAGATCTGGAAGAACCTTGAATGTGTTTTCTGGCACTATTTTAATTTTACTACCTCCAGAAACTTTAAAACAATCACGCATTTTCTTCTGGCCCAATTGAACTTTTTCGCTTCTTGTAATCCATTCTCCATCAAACGATAAAAGAATCAGCAACAAATCAATCGTTCTTGCTCAGATAATTTTGATGTAGAAACTGCAAAAATCTTTCTCCATCGTTTATCATCATAGCCAAGTGTTTCAGCACATGCAGAAAATCCAGAAAATTTATCTTTTCCGGCTAAGACGAAACAAGACGACCGTCACCAAAGTGGATTCTGTAGACGAATTTTTCCTCCAGCAGTTTTTCCTTCTAGCAGACGACTTAGTGGCGTGCAATGAGCTACAGAACATGTGATAGTCAAAGGAAAATGATGAAATGCCATGGATCGGCTTACAGGGGTTGTATATTGGTCGATCCCTCCTTAAACACATACATTTTCTAAGAACAAAACAAAGTCAGGGGTTTTTGGTTGGCAGCTGTTCCTTTGTCCCTAATTAAGCTTGTGATTTGGCTCTTTCAAGAAACTCGTCTTAATCAGGTTTCATGGTAATCTGAATTTATTGCGCTAGAGGTAAGTAGCCAAGGTATTCATCGATTCATTCAAATATAATGTGCACATTTATTAATTTGTCAGTTACTTAAGTCTTTGATTTTCACGGTGGCCTTAGCGTCAAATCTTTCTATTTCAAATTTTACTTGAATCTTGTGTGCATGTGTATCATTAATCGAATTCAAAATTCAGTAGCTCAAATAAAGTTTATAATTCAGTAAATAAATAAATAAGATTTATTCATTGTAGCTGAAAATTATTAATGAAAAGCAACACCTTATATGTCTGATATCTAAGAACAGAGACTCCTAACTAAATGGGAATACAAAATTGGTGCTTTTGAGAGAGATCTCCTGAAAGGTTCTCTAGCGTCAAAGAAATGGCCTCTGTCGAAAACGTTTTAATCTGAAATGTATAATTTTAATGCCTGATATCGTTAAATTTATTAAAGTGAAAGACCACAAGTGAACTAGGATTCTTATATTGTTAATGAAAATCCAGTTTTGTTATGGCCTTCACAATCGGAAGAGGAAGACTTAAATATGGTGGCTTGATTCTGTTGAACTGGCTTTAAGGTGACTGGGGAGAGAACTAGCAGACTAATCTTGAGAAAATGCTATTGAGGAAAGTTGTCTTGGAGAAATTTTCAAAGAAAGCCTTGGCCCAATTCTGTGCTGTAGAGTCAAATATGATGATATACTAAATCCAAATCACACAATATTTTTAAAAATTATGATTTTTGGGGGC
>BMAW01104991.1:304973-317658 GCA_019974015.1 Nephila pilipes
CCCCCCCCCCCCCCCCCCGTCCGTTATTTTCATCAATATCACCCCAGAGAACAAAATAATTCTCGATCCCCAATCCAACCGGACACATTTCTTTCAACGCCATCTGCGTGTGAAAATCAGAACTACGGGCTGTCTGTTCGGAATAAATTGCACGCGTGATTTCCACAATCGTTGGCGGGTTCTTTGTGCAATCACGGGGAGATATCCATCTGTCCTGAAGGCGCCACCAAAGTGTGTCCAGAACGAAAGAATGGAATGAAGAGAGCACCCCCTCTTTCGAAGTAGGGGGTGGACAATGGGGATAAATGCAGACGATGCAGAAACATCCTCGACTGACCGTGAAAGATAGGATCATGCTTCGTTTAGTGAACAGTCAAGTAGATCCGAAATGAAATAGAGAGTGTCAGACCACTCAAAATGTCTCAGACTATTAGATTTTTCCATCCTACCCATTGATCTGGAATCTCGTTCCTTTCGCAGGATTTAAAATCGTTGATTTTATAATTGAGACGTTAGAATTGTATTATGATGTATCTAAGCTCTAAGTAACGTGTATGTATCATATAAATACGTCCTTCTAACTATAACTGAAAAGCTCTTCAATTTTTAATGCTTTATAATCAAATTATAAGCAAATTTACATCTGTAAGCTGCAAAATATCTCGAAGAATATCCTTTCCTCTCTTGAAATTAAAAAATAAAAATAAAACAGTTCTATGCAAAGTTTTGCAAAGAGCAGAATTTAGCCACCCAGGGTGCGCTTTTTTTTTTTAAAAAAAATTATTATTAAATTACTCAATTAAATATAAGAATTAAAGTAAACGATGAACTATCGAGAAATGGACTATAGAAAACTTTACCGATGTTAAAATTAAAGCAAACGATAAATTATTAAAATAATTATATTTAAGCTAAATGTAAATAAAAATGAAGCAAATGATAAAAAATTGAAAAGTAATCTGTTACGCCAAAAAGCCCCACCTAAAACAATAGCCCCTTGGTTGGTTAATAAATTTAAAAGGTGATATCAAAGACGGATTTTAAAAGTCACCCATTAAGGATGTAAATGATGTATAGAACAAATAGCCGAGCATTATATATTTCCTCCAAGAATTTTACAGGGAGAATATTTGAGGAATATGAGAAAAAATTCAAGCGCTGAGGGTAGGAAGAGATTATTCTTGAAGGGGATGCATTTTCTTTTCTTCCTCTTTTCTCCTTCTTTTTTTTTCTTCCTTTTTTTTTTCTTTTTTTTCCTTCTTGATTTTACGGTACGTGGAAACATACACATTAAATCTAAAGTGTTGGCAAAAATTCGCTTATTAAATTATAAGCGGAAAGAGTCATTAAAAATGTCTTCTTAAAGTACACTTATAGTTAATGAAATCAAAGGACTCGAAAAACAAGTATACATAGTAGTTTCTACGGAAACGTTAATGGTAAAATTTAACAAAGTAATCAAAAGGATAATGAAAGCCAGTTAAGAAATAAAACTAGTGTTATATTGAATTCAAATAACATACAAATAACAACAGCACAAGGGAAATATATGTAAAAATAGATGTTTATTTTGCAATGCATTGGCGTTTAAAAAACGGAACAAATCTCTAATCTCTAATAAGATATATCACGTTTAGATATTAGAATAGTGGGAGAGAGTTTAGTGATTTTAAAAATAACCAATCTTTAGACCCGATAAAAACGCACTGAAACTGACAGAAAATGAAGGAAAATGAGTTTTAAGTTATTATAACTTAGGCTTTTGAATGCTTTGTCACATTTTATTTGTTATTTTAGTGTTTTAAGATTTTATAAACTTAATATTTAAACAAGGTAACAGAATTTCCCTGAATTTTTTTAGTATAATCAAAAAAAAAGTTTGAGAAAAATACATTAGATATATTTTTAAATTATTAATGTTTCAAAAGCATAGCTTCAAAACATCAGAAAATTAATGGAAAAAAAAAATAATAATGCGAAAAATCTGAAACCAATGAGAATAAAAGAAACTTTAAAAATAACGAAAAAGATTTAAAAACAATTAGAACAAAAGAAACCGATATTTTTAAAACACCAATAATTAATATTTTTCTGTCTGGTTTTTTTTACTTGAATTTGCTATGTATTAGCTTTATTTAAAATAAAATTATTTAATTTAATCATAATAATCAGTTAGATTTCTAATACTGCTAAGATATCAATGTAGATTGATACCAGTGATTAATAACTAATAAGAATATATATATATATATATATATTCAAGAAACTGGTAAGAGACCACCCAAGATAAGGAAGGAAGACAATTCCTATTTATTAATAAAATGACAAAAAAATATAATAAGTAGTTTGTAAAATGCTCTTCAGGAATATTTTACCATTGAAGAACAATGAATGTTATCTTAACAATTATTCTAGATCGTTATGAAAACTTTTTCTCTTTTCTTCATATAAGAATTCTTTTTTCCATTTGTCTTCTTGTGAATATTCTTAAGAATTCACTAGTAATTTTCTCCATTTTTGGTCACTCTATTTCCCTTTAAATATATTTGACCTGGATACCAGTATGAAATGAATAAATTACCAGATAATCATATCAAATGCAATTTTTGCTACTGCATTAAATTGCAACCTTATTCGAACCAGTGGCCGAAATTGAATTCCTCGCGAACAGAAGTTTATACCAAAATTCACTGATTTATTTTTAATATGTCATGGAATAAGATTGATTACGTGATTGTCAAAATGCTAAGCATTTAAACCATCTCTTTAAAAACATGATGAAATAAAATTTAGTCCTGGAAAACATAATTCTTTGATGTAAATACGAGGTCAAAATGATTAATACCAGGAAGTATAAAATTCGATAGGTTTTCATAAGTAAATGGTTTGAGATTTTTTTTAAACCATCTTCTTCGAAATTCGATTTAGAATAATAGCAACATCACGTTTTCATTTTTTTTTTTTTAATTTCTATCCGCAGTTGATTTGCTTGTTGATATTCGAAGGTTCGAATTTGAATGAAAAATTGTGAATAAAAGCAGGATTATTTGCAATTCGTGTACAAAAAGATGAACCAGACAAGCAGCAAGTTCTAGAAATATAAAAAGAATGCAAAATATAGGAAGCTGAGAACGAATGATTAACAAATTTAGATGCAGGAAGATATTAAAAAACTTGTTAGGAAACAAAGAAAAAAGCAAATTATAAGAATATAAAATAATGTAGATAATCACACTTGAAAAACTCTCTTTGTTCTTACAATTATTTTCCAAGAAAAGTTAATCCTTTGAATTGGTGCAGAAAATTATATCGAAATCCAAATATATATATATATATATATATATATATATATATATATATATAACAAAAGAATATAGTAGTAATGTTCATCTAATTATTGAGAATTTTATTAATATTCTGCAATGAATAAATAATTAGTTATTATGTGGATTCGAAGAATGAAATAATGACCTTCATTTTGTTGTCTTGAATTTCAAATAAGGTTTTGATTTTAACAGCACATTTTGAGACCTTTTAATTTTTTTTATCTTTCTAAATAACTAAGAAAATAAACTTTCAATTTATTCTGGTTAAAAAAGTTCGATAAATTACCTTAAAATTAATTATAATGCAATATAATAAAAACTCTTCTAGTTTTAATATTCTTCTAATAAAAAGAAACCCCGACAGTAAAATTCATTTTTAACAAACGAAGAAATTGACCCATTTGATTATTTTATTGGTCTATACTGTTTCATTGTTGAATTGACTGGTTACAAAATTTTATTTCTTCTTTTTGTTTCTTCTACATTTCATTAGCAATTACAAGTTTTTGGAAAATAGCAAATGCCCAGAAAACTGTAGATTCTCATGTTTTAAGCAAACAAAAGCAAGCATTTCAATTATTTTTTCTTATTGTCACAGTAATTATATCACTGCATGAGTAACAAATATATCGTATTGTTTACTCAAACAAGTAAACTGCAAAGCATTTTGTCAATGCCTCGATCTGTTCCTTTTCGTGGTTATATACGTAACTTAGTATTCTAAAGTCTGAAGGAAATTTCAAAATTATATTCATATATTAATACTTAAATATTTTCTGTTAGGAGCTTAAAAGTGGTGAACAGAAACAAATAAAACCATGACTCATATACTCCAAAAGAACGAAAAAAATAAGCATAAAAAAGTCCCTAGTCCAAAAGTGGGTATGTAGTATATGGCACTTGAATCTCGAGGCACTTGCAAACTTTGGCAAGCGCTGGCAAGGAAATAAAATCTCGAGAACAAACCAAATATTTGGCTTCCTCGTTGAAATTCAAGTACCTGAACCCACCTTTAATGGTCTTCCAAGTGCTGGGTTGCACTGGCCCGTGTGTGTACCGGACGCCAACTCATTGTGGTTATGGTAATTGATCCCACAAGTGCTGCTTCCTGCCATTCCATAAAGAAGACACTAAAACCACACGGAGAGCCATTTTCTTTCAGGCATTCGGAAATGTTGCCAAAGCTGAAGTTTAAATACCAACTAATTTTCTCCAATGGCCTTAAGTGATATCAGAAACAGTGCTTTGTCATTTATTTGATATTTTCTGTATAATAAATATTATGTTCCATTTCTAAAAGGTTTTAATTCCTTTTCTGTGAAACTACGTACACTCGCATAAGTTGACTTTTAAAAATTGAAATGCATTTCAAAACTTCTTGAATATTCATATGCACGCATTAGCAATCTAAGTTATTTTTAAGCTTCAGACTATTGATAATTATCTGTTTATGAACGTATGAATTTTTCCTGACGATAGGAGACAACAGTTTATATATTCCGTTATGTAAAATAATGGAGGGCTACTGTAGTTTTAAGTGCAGACCGTGAACGTTTAGTGAGAGATCACGATTTCAAGTATCCTTTTCGAAATCTTTTCATATATTTAGATATATATTCAAAATTTAAAGTTCTGTCAAGACGATTATTACTAAAAGGAAGAGTTTTGTGAGTGTATGTGAAGACCGAGCAGAGCAAAAATGAAAATGCCCATACTCATACATTTTGATATTCTTAAACTATAGGTGATGATGGTTTGTATCTCTTTGAAAAGCACTCATTAAAAATATTTAATGCTTACTAGTTAGATTACTGAGTTTTATTTTCAAAATTCTCCCGCTCGAAGAACGGATACTACAGCGAGTCAAATTTTAAAACTGTTTTCCATACCTTCCTGAAGTCGATGCATTTCCTCATAACATGTTTATAATTCTCTCTTTCTTTAAGTTGATAAATTTATTGTTTCTTTTAGATATTTTTTCCTACAGGCACAACAGTAATTTTAGAATTCGGAATATGAATAACATGCAAAGTAAATATTCAAAATATTTGAACTTAAAAAAAATATCATGAAAGTAAAAATATTTCAGAAAAATACATTAAGGGTTTTGAACAAATACTCTGTTCTTTATTTAATAAGGTAAACAACACGAGGCATTTTCAAGGATAAATTATACAGAAAATGATAAAAAGATGTATTAATAAGCCTCTAAAAAAACTTAAAGTTTTTCATCATAATATTTCTCTTGTAAAGTGAAATGTTTTCTTTTCCCACTATCTAAATAAGAGGGATAAATATTAAAGGAAAATTGCATAGTTTATTGACTTGAGAAGTAGTTCCTTTTAAACATATCGATTCGAGCAAAAATGATAGTTCATATCTTATAAAAGTTTATTGATACAAAAACTAACAAAACATGTATGAAATAATAAAAATTATGTAATCTCAATAAATAAATTTAGAGATGAAGAGTTTTCCATGTTATATGGTCCGAATTAAGTTAATTTTAATTCTACGAAGCTTATTCTTGAAACTTCGATTAAACATACTTTGAAATGCATTTTGATTTTCAAAAGTTTATTTACTTTAGCAATTTGCTTACATTTAGTTACGTTTGAATATGAAGGGTTTCGTACAGTTTGAATTATTTGTAAAATATAACCGCAATACTTGAATATCTGGATAAAATTTATTCAAAGTTTAAATTACAGCTATTAATGTTGATTCGTTTGATTTCAGGAAGCCGTAGATTGAAGTAACCCACAGAATCACTGAGTTTTAATTATTACCAAAAATAATCGTGATATAAATCTAATTTTTATTTATTATTCTTAAGGCATCTCTACATAGTCAGCATCTAGAGTTATACATCTCTCCCAGCGCTCTGGATCTTCATTGTAGGACTCATAATAAAATCTATCTTCTTAAACTACGGGTTACTTCAATCTGCAAATCTGAAACCTAACAAATCAACATTAATAGCTATGATTTTCAACAATATGCACGTGAGAGGATCAATTAATATGCAACAAACTTCATTCAGATGTCTCGGTTATTTCTTACTAATAATAAAAACTTTGCGATATCCTTTCGTACAATCAAAGGTGAAAAGAAAGCATTAAAATAATTTGCATAATTTACTCTGTTTTGATTGTGATCATAAGATTTTTTTTTTTTTTTTATCTTCGTGCGCTCTCTCTTCGGATGTATTAAATAGGCACATATTGATGCAAAACTAAAGTTAAAATATGAAAAGAAATTGAATTAAAAGTTTTTAAAAGATCCATTTCTATATATTGAACGATTTTAACAATTAGGAATAATGAAATCTAGAATATTTAAGCCCCCCCCCCGTCTGTCAGCCATTTTGAATTCTTGAATGTAATGTTAATGCAATGGAATTTCTATTATCGTCCTCCAATCTATATTATTTTATTTATCTGAATGCAAAAAAAGGCATCCGAATGAGCAAAAAATAATGAAGGTTTTTTGCGGAATTACATTTTCCCTCCGATTTTTGAAAACCTTTTTAAAACGATTTTGAAATATTTTTAAAAAACTGGAGGGCAAATGTGATTCCGTAGAAACCTTCATTATTTTTTTGCATTCAAATAGATAAAATAGTGAAGATTTGAAGCGGTAGAAGAAATTCCATAAGATTAACATTATGTCCACAAAATCAAAATGGCCGGTAGATTCCGCAGAAAGTTTATATTCATTATTTAAGAGTATTATGAACATGAAACTCCTGCAGTAAATTCTCCAGTGTGTGAAATCACCAGGTTCGCTCCTTATAATTGCCTCCAAAGTGCGGAGAAATGGAAGTTGTGGCAAATTAAATTGAACAGGTTATCAGACTCCTCACGTGGCGTGGAAGTCAGGAGAATGAGGTACCGGCTCAGGTATCATTATCATCGCTTGTTTATGTTCCGAAATTATAAGATTTGAAATTAAGAATTGACATGTAATTCAAATGAAACAAAACATGAAATACTATACAGGTCAACTAATAGTCAACTTTTTTTAAGCACTTGCAATAATTAAAAGTAAAGTACACTGATTAGTGAAACTGTAATTAAGTAATTCTCGCCAACATAAAAATTTATTTTACGCTTTAGAAAAAAAATATACTTGTTTGAGAAGGGGGTGGGGGAAGCAGTGGTGTAAAATTATAATATTTTCTATAAATATTTTCAAAAGTGGACGTTCGATTCGGAAGCGATAGGAATCTGTAAAGTACTATTCTTTTACAAAGTATCTTTTCGTTTGACAGTATACTTTGTTTCAACTAAAAGACTGAGATAAAAAGAAAAAAATGTGCAAAAAAACGAAAGAAGATTTATTGCGAAGATAATCAGTTTGTTTCAGTCGTATATTTTCAGCAGACTTAGAACAATGTTTGTATGCAGAAATCCTTGCAGTCTGTTTACTGACTGGTTTATGCTGACTTTAATGTGACAATTTGCAATGTTTTCATATTTTCCTCTTTCATTAGTTCCCAGATATGCTAATATTATTCAAATCTATAAATCTCCCTGAGTAATAAATGGAATACCCTGACTATTTGAAATTCTCAGATTTACCTCTGATCTTACTCGGAAACAGAAACTTGTTTCTCAGTAACAGAAACTTGTAATGAATTCTCAGTAAAACTGACAGTGAGACAAAAGAATGAGAACTATTCTGAGCAAGTATTTTTGTTAATCCTTGACGTTAAATTAGATAAAGATAGACGTTTAGACTGAAAACCGACTTGTAAGACAAGTTGAGACCTTGTTGGATACTAAAACGAGAACAGTATTTACATACAAGGAAATATATTTTAGCACTGAATACTTTGTTGGAAATACGAATTCCAAACGGGAAACTAATACTGTCAAGAAAACTAAATAACATTTACTATTGTATCTAAGCACTGGAAGAGGACCGTGAAAGGATATAATGAATACCGAATTTAGAAAACGGTTTCTTTTTTTTTTTTTTATGTATGTACATATTTAAACAACTATTCTTATGATAAGGATGCATGAGGATTCTTCATATACAATACTACTACACGAAAACGATTACATTGCTTTGGTATTGTTCGAAAGTAACACATCCAAAATTTATAGTAGATAGTAGATTTTATAGAAAGCACAGTAGAGAAAATGCTTTTTTTCAGCTATTCATATTAATGAATCTATTGAGAGAGAGTCATTTATAATTTCTTTTCAATACAGTTATTCGTATGAGTCAGCTGAGTGTAAAATTCAACAACAACGATTACTTTTGTACTTTTAGAGGACGTATTTTTTTAATTTGAAAGACAAGAAACGATTTTTTATTCAACTCAACAATGGGGTTTGTATTTTTATATGTATAGACGTTATATATATATGGAGAAATAAATGAATATACACAAGATTAACAATAGACTTTAAAAGATGTACTTAATGTTTTCTTTTAAATCTATTTTTTCTGAATTTATGAGATTTCATTCAAATGTTGATGGACATTTTATTTTTGAACCTCCAACAATATTTTTTTTCTGCAAAAAACATTCTGAAAAGATGAGATAATAAAATGTTTATTTTCATTTTAATTTTTTTCATAAATTGAAATATTTCGGAAATAATACTCATAATATTAAAATGCAAATACTTTAATGTATTAAGTGGTAATTTAAATTTAAATTACACCTCAATATTAGCTAATTACGTTATATTTTTTTAAAAACTGATAGCTTTTTAATGCGTAAAAATTGAAAAGTTTTTAATGATGATTTTACAAAACTGGAATTGAACTACTATTTCGAAAAAATTTATTGTTAAAAAATACACACAAATTAATGGAAAAAAGATAAACACTCTGAATATTAATGTTATTCATTTTATGGCTTTAACTGTACAAAAAAATTTATATGATGTCCCCCACAATAAATAAGCCTTTCTAGAAAATTTATTATAAAATTTCAATAGAACCCTAAGAGAGCTTTTTCGTAGTAAGAGTCAATGGGAAATGTTTAGAATTTCTTAAACGTAAGAACCGTTAGTAAGAAATAATTACTTTATATCTTAAATTTTCAAAACTTTTCAATTTTTATTTATCAAATAGCACGTTATATTGTTTTTCAAAAAATATTCCTTATACACATAAAAACTGAAAATGTATGTAAATAAGAGCATGAGGTGGACAACTCTTTTTGAGATAGGGCTATAAATAAAACTCTTTTAATGCGAAAAGTCCTTATTAATCATGAACGACTGAGTACATCAAAATCGCTATAATATAAATACAATGATAAATTAAATAAACGTGATAAATTTTGAAAACATTTACAGTGAAACATCTTTTTGAAAGTAAATAGCAACCTTAGATGATTAAAAACATAAAAAATAATGCTAGTAAAAATGCTCGTTCTTTAAATAGACTGTTTGAAAAATACTATCAGTTAAAATATTATTTTACTTATGATAATTTTATATGCTACATTATTATAAATACATAAATGCGTTAGTGTTTAGAATAGAAAGAGTTCAATCTTATTTTCGTCAGTTTCATCGAATTGAAATAATTAAATAATATGGGGTTAAACAAATTACTTCTAAGTCCTCCTCCTATTAAATACCGTATGTGTATAGGGACCTAAGTATATCAGTGTATAGTGACGACGGTAGCCTAATAGTCGCGGGCGGCGTTGTTCTCTTCGAGTCGTATGTTCCAGCCCACGACTCGAAACTAAAGACCCTGCTAAACTAAAGTCCTGCTCCCCGGTGGGTCTCAAAAGACCCACCTTGTCGCAGGACTGAAGCACGTTAAATCTGACAGGAGTCCCAAGTTCTCCCGTTAGCGAAGCGTGGCAGTTTGGAGATGGAAGTGCTAGCTCAGGTGTCGTCCTCGGACTTGACTGAGGTGCAAAATTTCGAGGTCCGTCACCAATAGTTCTCGTGTTGCTTCCTAATGCTACGTTAATAAAAGAATTAATCGAATCAAACATAATAAAACCAATGAGATCGAAATTAAGTTATCATCCAGTCCATCTCTAAAAAAATAGAAGATACCAGGTTATTACGCTCTTTTGAAAGTGAAAAAAAAAAAAAAAAAAGAACAGTTTTTCAAAACAACGTAAATCTCCAATACACATATTCATATATACGTAAAAAGACCGAAAGTAAATAAATTGTATATCCATGAGTATATATATGTATAAACACACACACACACAAAAGAGAGTGACTTTTTTTTATTCTCCCACCCCATACTCATTCTTTGAATAAATAAAAATTAACCACTTAGAAACAACTCCACAGTTCTTCCTAACCCCAGACTACTTGTCACTCTCACTTCAGACTTGCTGACTTCGCTGTTTAGAAAGAGTCGTCAAATCCTTCCCAAGTCCACTAAGAATGAAAAGTTCCTCAACAGCTCAGAAGATGCTTGTCGCCCCTTTTTTATACGTTTCAGACTTCGCGAGGTTTTCATGATGAGTCCCCACATGGTTATAAGTGCTTTGGAGTGTTGATGTTTCAATGGCTTTTTCAGAACTGCATTTAATTTTTTAAAATTTTTATCTCCTCAGGTTGATAAGAAGAAATGAAATGTTAAGAGTTCTTATTTCTTTACTTTTATTTTTTTAGATGCCTGGTGTTGCTAGTAGATATTTGTTTTCGTTTTTTCCCCCTACGCATTTTTTGTGTATCCAGATTTTCAAAATCATTGCTTCTAGATCATTTTTGAAAAAATGTAAGAAAGAAGATTTATTTCATTTAATAAATTTAATAAAATAAATAAACAAAAAATTTTAAAAATAAGATTGAAAATGGGTGAATAGAAAATATAGACAGCATGAAGTAGAAAATATATAGACAGACTCTACATTTAAAATCAAAAATTTCTTCAATATTTTCAGCAGCTTTTTGATAATTAATGTTTTGTGTACACACACACACACACACACACACATACACACACACACACGTGTTTTTGTACAGCATCCGAAATGTAACAAAGGTAATGAATGTAAAGAATGACAAGTATTATTAAAACCAACTTTATTAGAGAGATAGCAATTCAAAGGGGAGATGATTAAAAATAGTCTTCTGCGAAATGAGGAAGAAGATGAAATAAATCTCATCAATTGAGTCGTAGCTTCTTTACGGATGAGAGTCGTTTCAGTGCTACAAGCGATTCTCAACGCCAATTGATTTGGAGAGAGGTCGGGATGTTCAGTGATGTTACTCAGTCGGATATCTCAGCAACATCATAGAAAGAGACTGTTACGGTGATCCTGGAGTTGTCTTCTGAAGGGGCATTATGCTGAACGGGCGAATTGAGCTCCACATTTTCGACAGAGGTTCTGTAACCCGAGATCGATTGTAAGGAGATGATCCATGTGCGTTTGTTCCGAGGTGCTATTGGACCAGACTTCGTTTTTATGGATGACAATGCACGGCCACACTGGATTGCTGATACTCAGCAGCTACAGGAAAGTGAAGATATCACTCGAATGGATTGGTCAACGTTCTCCCCTGATTTAAATCCCATAGAACATGTGTGGAATGCTTTTGGGAGACGTCTTGTGATACGATTACATCCTCCAGACAACATCCAACAACTGAACAGAAGCTGATTGAGGAATGAGCACTCTTATTTCAAGAACTATTGGAAAAACTGGTGCTGAGTATGGAGAGACGGTACGAAGCAATCATTGCATTAAGCGGAGGGCATATCCCATATTACGGAACATCTACTTGTTGCTCTTCCTCTTGGGCAGACAATCATGTGTAACGATACTATAAGTTCAATAAAGCCTTTTTTATTGTTTGATTCCATACTATATGCATTGTATTCATTTTTTTGTGATAGTATGCTTTCGTCATCGCTTGAGTACAAAATGCTGTCTCTCATTTCTGAATTTCATGTCTCTCAAAAGATTTCTCTTGGAGTTATAGCCAGAAAAAAAAAAAATCTTTTTGCTTAAGTTTTGCACACCAGTGTAGTACTGTCCGTTTATTGTTAAGGCAATGCGTACTACGAAGGGTAGAAGTGGAATCCCAAACTACAATATCGAGTGCATTAACAGGTGGAAGGCAGGTAAGGCATAAGGCAAAAGTTATGAAACCTCTCTTTATGGTGTTTCCAGATTCTAATCCGACCATCAAGATGTTACAAACAGAAATGTGAATTGTCTGTAAAGACGATGCCGTGCCATTCGGTTGTACATATCCGCATTTCAGTACACCATTGTAAACACTAGTGCCTGTGGTTTTGAGTCAAAGCAATCACATCAAATGGACATCAAGCGAACATTCCATTGTACTTCAAACGATCTCGAAATGTACGGGCGGACGCCGATTGTTATGCAACAATATAATATA
>BMAW01104991.1:329870-341910 GCA_019974015.1 Nephila pilipes
GCTCTCGAAAAGTGGTTCCGTTCTTCGTGGACAATTGATTGAATGATAGAGCACGCACTTTCGTTTATTAGGCCCCTATTCAGGACTATTAAATGAGATGGAATAAAGCGTCGCATCACGAATTCTTCTCTTAAGAGCGAATGTGCGAGGAATTTGATTGCCTTTGTTTCTCTGGATGAGGACGTCTGTCTCGATGGGGAGGAGGAATAAAATATTTGGGCCAAATAAAGGGACAAAGGAGTCATTGCTTGATTATGCTTGTCGCCAATGAAGCAAAATGGCGCTCAATATTTTCATGTGCTTCTAAAAGTAGTTGAAAGAGTTGAGGAGGATTGGGTTATAATCTTAGGAATTGTGTTTTCATATTTGGTGAGAAATGGTTTTAATATCACATTTGTAATGGAATATGATCTCAAGTTTTTGAACATGCTAAAATTTGGAGTTTTGTGAGCTTTGTTGACTAATATATAGGTGATAGATATATAAATAGATTTTAGATCAGTTGTAGAATATATCTACTATTTATTTCACAGATTACATTTAATACTGGGAATATTTATAGCAAAAAGAATCAATTTTCAGTAACATGGGAAATAATGTGTAAGGATGTTTTATTGTACACGTTTCCCTTCTAAGAAACATTTTCATTTACTTTAATGTTATTGATTTATTTTATTTAAAGTGAATGTTTATTTGTAACCTAATTCAAAACAAAATGTGATGAGAAATAAAAATGTGTGAAGAAATCGTTTTTAACAAAATATTTAAAGCTCAGCATTATTTGAAAGTATCTGAATAACTTCTAAATGAATTTTTTAAAATTTATTTTTGAATTTTTGATAGTCTGTTTTAACAATCGCAGTGTAGGTTATTTATAACAAGAATACATAAAGGGATTTCCAAACGTCCTAGATTGCTTACTTACAGCTTAATTTTCTTTTCTTTTCTTTTTCAAATATGTAAAAATTTAATCAAAATTTCATATTAAGTAATCATAGAAAATTCTTTAGCATAGATAAAATGGTATTAAAAGGTATAAAATGTAACGATCTGATTTTCCCCATTCTTAAAACCAATACGTCAATTTTAAGAATCGACATTTAACTCACATAAATTCAAATACGTTTCCCACTGTTTCTCCCGAAAATTCTCTCTCTCTGTTCTTGGACAATATTTAGTTTATTATCAATCTATATATTTTGTGAGATAAGCTATTTTGACATTTGAAATTTTAGTACTTATTTAGAGTAGGGAAGTTTATATTCTCGATTTCTAAGGAGTAGATAAAGAGATGGATTTGAAATAAAACTCTCTAAAAGATTAAAAATGTCGCATAGTAAAATTATAACCCACAATAATAAGTGTCATTAAAAAAGAATGAAAGACTATTTTGGGGAACAATTTATGAATATACATCTGTGCATTGGTTTATAACCAGGTTTAATTTGTAAGAGCAACTTTCCTGAATCTTAAGGATCCTAAATTCAATAAATAGAAAAATTTGCTCAAAAATAATATTAAAGAAAAATTGTTCGCCAACTGAAAAATATGATTGTCGAGTAAGCAGTCCTGATTAATCTGATTTACTTTATAGCATTTAATACAACTTACCAGAGAACATATTAATATTACTTTTAACAGCTCATACTTTGCTAGATCAATTATAACCTTATTTAATATAATTTATAAATTTACTTTATTTAATAATTCCCTTAATTTGTATTTCTCAATATTGTCACCGATATACTTGTGGTGATGCCGTTTATGCGGTGTATGTATTTATGTGTTGAATCATAATTAGTAAATAATGTTCAAACAAATCATTTAAGAAACAATTAAACAAATGCTGAAAGAGAAGCTCTTGACCCTATCAACTCCCATCCCAAGGTAAGCCATTTATTTCTGCTGAATAATTCTTTTTATATGAGTATATTTTGAATAACTTTTTTGACCTAAAAGAGTTAATACCCAAATGCAGTCGGACCCCGTGAACATCCGATTCAGTAACATCCGAGTCCGCTTTACACGCGGTTTTAATATAGCTCCCTCGATAAGCCATCGCTTGCGATATCAATTCTATACATTGTGACTTCATAATTCTTATTTCTCATTTATGAAAATCAGATAAATCTTTTGTTCAGCTGAAGTCACGATTTCCTGTTAAAAGGAGACACAAAATACTTCCCCCTTTTCTATTTTATATATTTGAATCATCATTTCTCAGAACATAAAATGTCCCACTTCGGATTATTATTTTTTTGAAACAGATTCTTTTCAAGACCTCGCAGTTTGTGAGATGTACTCTCAACCATTTTTGTATCGGTCACATTTTAAGAGTTAGAAAGATTTTTTTTTCTTGTGTGAGTGAGTTTCGCAATAATTAAAAATAATGACGAAAAAGTATTAACGAATACAAAAGGCTTATACTATCTAGAAAAAATTAAATGTTATCGAATGAATTCTAAAAGGGGCAAAATTGTCAAAAAACTTAATGTGCTTAAGTCTACACTCAGTAGATGGGTAAAAAATAAATAAAATAAATAAATAAATAAGGATAAACTTCCCCAGTTTGTTGATTGTTAGGTTCGGTTGTGTGAAACTTTTGACACTGAGTCCTCATTGGACATAATGTGCCAAACACAAGGTGAAATCCAGTTTGTTAATAATTTTGATGATGATGAAGGAAAGATCAGAAAGAGAGAAAATGGAAAACACCAATTTTGACCATTGTCTGTTTGATTTTTTTTGATTTTTCACTCAATTTGTATTAATAATGCAACTCGCGGTTAACTGAATTCACATTTCACTAATCATGGAGCCGAGCAATCACGTATTAATACATTCTGACTGTATTTATAAATTCATTCTTGTTGTTTAAAAATGCGGAAAAACATTTGATAAAAGTGGGTACGCACATACACACATAGCTATTATATTAATCTCGATATTCTTTTATTAACAAACTTAATGAAATTCTTTTATTAACTTTCCTTAAATTTTCGCTTAAGAATGAATCAAATTTTATTTTACCGGAAAAGAATGATTAATGTATGCACGCTGATTAATGTATGTGTATATTTTCTTCACATTACCTGAAAAATATTCTAATTAATAACATTTCATATTCTTAGTAATCAATTTTTAGATCATATGTTTCATTGATTACAATAAAAAGGAATGATAACATAAATTATCATTTTGGAAATAATATTAGAATTCTGTATTTTAAGTGTTGAAGATTTTTCATTTCTGAATGCACAAATTTTTTTTTTATTTGTTTTGAGTATTATCATTTATCCTATATTTTGACAATATATTATGCACTTCTTTTTCCTCCTTCCCTTATATCGTAATACATGGATTTTGTAGAATAGTTCTTTTTAAATTTTCTAACTCGATTAAATCTTCATACTTTAATAAGATTGATATTAGTTGAAACAAGAAAATAATTTAATTCGAAAAAAGATGAAGTTACAGAACCAATCAAAGCAGAAATTTATTTCAACGCGATCTCATGGGGTGAAATAATAAATCAAAGTTATTTCTGAACCTACAGTCTGGGCAAATATTACTCTATGTTATTTTTTGCTATTGCTCAAATAAAACTATAAAAGGTCGATTTATTACGTTACTTCGATTTTTGTATAATTAATAGCTTTTCTTGTTTTTGTAAATATTAATAAGTATTTCATTAATTCTTCGATTAACTATTTAAAAGAAGTTATTTTTTTAAACATAGTTTTCTGGTAACATGAAGAATTACCTTTCAAATTTGTCTTTCACACGGCATGTTTTCTTTTTTAAGGGCGGTAATAATTTTTTTAATAGATTTAATAGAATCTCATACTATCAATTATTCATTTTCAAATGTTAGTATCATTAATTATAAGACATCTGCATAGATTTTTAATTTAATTAGAATTTTTTTTTTCAAACACATGCAATTACAATGCAAATTTTTTAGTAATCTTTAGATATGCTTAGTACCTCAAGTAAACCAAGAAGGGAAAATAATATTCTAAAATGTTTTTAATGTTTATAATGTTCTATTCTAAAATGTTCTAAAATATTTTTCCAGTTTAATTTTAAGCTAAATTTAAAGCAAAGAAAAAAAAAATTCTTTTATGGAAACAAATAATTTTTCCTTGACAAAGTCTAAGTCCATAGGCAATAAATAAACTAACCAATAAAAATTCGATCGAATGTAAAAAGCACGACTTTAATGTAAATAAAATGCTTTTATACTGCTAAGATTTTAAATATCTAGGTAACATTTAACAATTAATCGTATACAAAGTATTGAAATGATATATTAAATAGCAAGATCAAATTACATTTAATTCACTTATGATTGAGATAAGACTTGTAAAGTTACTCCTATAAAGTGTATCTAGTTTTATAATAATAAAACTGGAAATAATAGTTCTTTAATTTATCTCTCGGTCAACGAATAAGAATTATTTTACGTATAATTACATTTGCCTTTTTTTTTTTTTGTAACAAATATACTCATAATAAATAGTTTTACTAGGCATTACAAAGAGAATTCAATAAATTGATTTTTTTTTTCACTAAGAAACAAACCTAATCATTTACGGCCTTATGGATATATTGGTTTCCATTTTCAATAGACAAATAATTACTCCAAACGGCGTAAGTGTGAGGAAATTAACGGCTGAACAGGGTGGAGTTCTAATGAAGATTGACAGCGTTTCCTTTTTCGCGGTTTATCCTGTTATTTAAATATCCGATAATTGGCCCCATTGCCATTTGGTAGCAAGTGGTAACGTAATAATTACTGATAATTTTGGAAAAGGACTGCTTTATTATTTTTATAAAGACAAATTAGTTAAACGGCATAAAACGCCTATTTTAATCCATCTGTGGCATGAGTCCGTCATTATTTGGCTCTAAAGCCACATATCTCAGTTTAATATATTAAACAAAATCTACAAAACTCTAATTGAGGACACACAAGACTAAATAAACGAAATTATTTGTTATCAATGCGGAATATCCGAAGTCACTCTCTCTAGAACTCAAATGTAATTCACAATCTTAATTTATGATTTAAATAAGAAATATATCTCTTACCAGTCCAAACGTTATTCATTTCACAACTATCTTTGACCTTAACCACAATGATTAAAGCTGTTAGTGAATTCACTTCAATCCACAAAACTAGCTCAATAACGATTCTCTAGCTGCCAATCCTTATACTCTATCTCCCTCTTTTTTCCATTAATTGCATAGCATTTATATATCATTATATCTATTCGGATTCCTTCCCTTTATTTCTATCTTCAACTAATTTATCTAATTTTATTTTGGTTAGAAAGAAATTATAGTTTCATGCAATTAAAATTGATAAAATTCCCCGATGTTAATGAAAGGAAAGTCACAAATAGCCTAACGTCACACTTTAAATGCCTATACAACTTCAGAAAAGTTGGTGTTCAGTCATGTAATTAAATAAAAACACTAGGAGTCCATATCAAACCTTTAAATATTAAATTACCACTAATATAAAGGGAGCGATTTGAAGAACTCAAAAGTAAAATAGATCATAGTTTTTAACGAAGTATCGAAGCATTTACTAAAATATTTCTTCAGCCAAATGTTGGGGGAAGTTAAAAATTTTAATTCTCAATCAAATGTGATGCAGTATAAGTTAAACCGTCTTTAAAAATATCCCACCATACATTTTTTCTCTCGTTCAGATATAATGGTAATTTAATACTATTTGCATTCATATATGTAGGCATCATTAAAAATACTTTTAATGAAATTTATTTAACAATAACTGTTCCGTATACACCTTCCAATGAGAGAGTGTTCATAATGAGATAACAGTGATCTATCAGAGATATGTATCTTACTCAGATACCATCTATAAGTACAGATACTATATTTGAAAAGATGGTATAAATGATACATGTAATAGATCAAAATAACTTTTTGAAGCGTTACTAATTATTTTATTCTTTTATTTGCTTTTTACACTGTAATTTAATATTAAAAAAATCTCGCCCCTTAAAACAAGGAATGCAAAAGCTAATAAACTGCTACCAAATTAGGCAAAGAATGCTCTGCTCGGATATCATTTACAGACACTAACTTTTCAAAGAAAAATATAAATTTGAAAATTTAGAAAAATAACGATTATTAAATATTATCCTTATTTATCAACAAATTTCATCAGGAAAACAGTGTATGAAATACGAAATTCTAAACCTCAAGCACACACATACGAAAAGCGTTAATTCACTTTTAAAGATACCATTATAAATTTCTCCCTTTGAAAATAATATCGGTTCAAAATTAGATGCAATTTGCACTTGGATTTTATGTGTATAAAAATGTATTTTTATACCTTTTTCAAAAAAGGCGATTTAGAGCTAATCAACCATGATTAAAGATACAGATAATGAATGCTGTGTTTAGATATCATCCATAGTTGCAAATATTCACTTAGGAATAATGACAACATAAAAGCTAAAAAGGGCAATTATTAGTAAAAATCTGCAGGATACTGTCAACAATTTTTCAAAGGAAAATAACGTCTGAAACTAAAATTTCTAATACTTTGTCAGATGTGAAGCAACAAAATCCCTTTTAATGATACCTTTATGTATTCCTACCTTTGAAAAAATTGTTGATAGGATTCAACCTGCATTTGTTATTTGGATTTTATGAATTAAAGCGATACATTTTTATACTTTATTAAACCAGTAATTTTTATTTCTTATAAATCACAATCTAATCAGACAGGGAAATGCCCTGTTTGGATATCGCCCATACGTAGAAACTTGCAAAGAAAAATGGCAGTTCACAAATTCGAAAAGATAATAATTATTAAAATACTGATGATATTTATTAACAATTTTCTCCAGGCAAACAATGTCTGAAGCTCAAAATTCTTATCCACAGTCAAAAGTGATGTCAAGCTCCTTTTTAAACATACCATTACATGTTTTTTTTATGAAAATAATGTCGATTCAATACTACCTGCATTTTTTACGTGTCGAATTTATACTGATTTTTTTTAAACATTTTCAACTGGGGGGTGTTAATGCTAATCAACCACGATCTAATCAAACTAGGAATGCCTTCCTCACGCCTGGTGTGCGAACGAAGCACCCGGGTCAGGATTAGACTGACAGCGGATCAACCAAAATGATACCCGCACATGGTTGGCAGAGAGGGGGATCCACTTCATTGCGAAGTTCACCTGACTGAGTGCTAATAACTTTCTCGGAGAGGCAAGGTAGAGGTGTTGGAAAGGCCAAGGTTACCCGGTTGGGTCCAACCTATTTTTCACACTGGCCTTGGGTCGTTTCTCTTCTTGTGCTTCTCGGTATACCAGCCGGAAAAGTGGCTGGTGTCTGAATATCCATCCCAGGAGGATCTCTCATTAATTGCAGTTTTCCAAAGCCTTTGGAGGACTGGCTTCCCTAATGAGACAAACTCAGCGATTGGGATTGGAAGAAGGAGGAACTTGTTGTCTTGGCAGGGAGCTTGTTTGAAAGTGTGTATTTAAGTCGTTAAAATTTCTCGACTTAATAAAATCAGTTTCGAATGCTTGATCAAAAGAGACGACTAGAATCACGAAAAAAAGAAAAGGAAACTAACTTTTATATCAGATTTTATTTTTCCGAATGAGTGTGTGTATAAAGTATTGGGGATATTAAATAAATATCATTGCCTTCAGCGCTTTTTGAAAGGAACTCATTTTTAAACTGAATGTTTCATAAGTTGAAAATAATTCAGATTTAATTCTTCGATATTTCTATCTCTGTCAAAACGTTTAGATCTATTTTTTGTGACTATTTGAGTTGTTTTCAGTTTATCTACTTCAAAAAGAATAAGTCTAGCAATGTATCTGTATTCTTTTTTTTTTTTTTTTTAAATTCTTGTGTTCTATTGCTTTATTTTGAGAAGTTTTTTCCTTCGTTAAAAAAATTAGTGTATTCTTGAATTTTTTTTTATTTTAAAATAAAGACTGAACTTATACCTGTGATTAATAACATCTGAATCCATCGTAAAAGTAAAAACATAAAAACTAAGTTCTATATATTGCCTTATTCTAAGGTTAACATAATATATCTTTTAGTGTAAAATTATCCTCTAATCTTCTTTAAGTTCCACAGAAAAATTGATCAAAATCAGTTTTGACGAAGATTCATGGTCAACAACAACATCAACAAATCCGCTGTTTTACTCACACAATTAATCAATTTTTTTTTTTTTTTTGCTGATTTACAAATTGATTGTTCTCGTGAAGATTATTATTTTTTTTTAAGAAATGCCGTAAGTTTTCTTTGCATACACGCCATTTGATTCAAAAAGTTTCTGAACCTCATCGGAAAGGTTTTCATAAAGCTAACATTTAAATGAGAGTTCTTTCCCGTCAGCTAGTCGTGATCTTTCACCAATTAAAGAATAATCCTGACATGATTCATGTGCCGTAACTAATTCGTCCTGTGTGGGCGATCTTCTCGCCTAGAGAGTCAAAATGACTCCGACTTCCGCCCTCAATAAGTAACAACTTTCGGTAGTTGTTTGAGGTTTAGAAAATTCATCGGGAAGTTCGTAAATGCTACTAGATAAATATTTATCGATGTCACTTTTCTGGATCCAAAGAACCTTCTTCAAAATATTTAAAAGAAAAATCCGAAGTGCGTATGATTCTTTTTTCAAGGATTCGGAAATGATGGTAAAGATTACATGAATATATATATATATATATATATATATATATATATATATATATATATATATATATATATATATATATATATTTCAGTTAATATGTATTCTTCACTTCCCTGTAAATATTTCGGTCAATGCATATTCATTTTCTTGTGCTTGAATTTCCTGTGAAATAAATGCTATCATAAATTAGACAAATATTTATGGATGCCGTCTATCCCGTTCCAAAGAATCTTGTTCAAAATATTTTTAAAAAAAAGTTCCAAGAACACGTGCTTTTTTTTCATGGATTCGGAGATGATGAGGGAAATTACTTGAATATATATATATATATATATATATATATATTCAGCTAGCATGCATTCATTTCCTTGTGTTCGAATTTCATTTGAAGAAATCGCTACCAGAAACTAGACAAATATTTATGGATGTCTCTTTATCCGATCCAAAGTTTGTTCAAAACATTCAAGAGGAAAATTCGAAGTGCATATTTATTCATATATACTTCGAATCTTATGGATGTCTATTTTTTTGAAGGATTCGGAAATGATGGGAACGATTACATGAATATATGTATTTTTTCAGTTAATATGTATACATATTCATGTAAATGTTTCATATAATACATATTCATTTTCTGGTGTTTAAATTTCAAGTGAAATAAATGCTACTAGAAACCAAACAAATATTTATTGATGCCACTTTTCCTGATTCAAAGAATCTTGCTCAAAATGTTTTTTTTAAAAAAAATTCTAAGCACACAGGATTCATTTTCCAGATATTTGGAATTGATGAGAAAATTACATTAAAATAGTTTTTTTTTTCTGTTAATATATGTTCATGTTTTGGACAAAGCACCTTATTTAATAAGTATATTTTTTGTTTTGTTTCAGCAATATTGGATATTTTCAAATCGGCATTTGTTTTTATAAATTCGTCTAAGGATTATATCAGTTGTCTGTTAAGAAGTTAATAAGCCTATCCCATTTAAGTATAGTATCAAAATACATTGACATAAACAAAAGACAGTGCATTTAGTAAATGTATAAGATTATAACGTTAACGTGTAAATAGATTTCAGTTTTTTTTTACCGGGAGATTTAAAAAGAGGGACACACTTTACTTTTAAAAATTAGTATGAGTTATACATATATTGAGGAATATTTTGTATGGCCTTATGATTTGGAAAAAAAGTTTAATTTTTGTGAACTGTACATAATTCTACTAATGAAGAAAAAAACTAATGAGAAATTAATGAGAGAAAAAATCTCTCACAAAACAGATATTTTTTTCTGGTTTTATAATGAACATTCCTTGGTAGATACTTTACAACTACAGGTTTCAAGAAAACTATTGAAATTTCGTTAAAACAATAAGTTCTGAACTGTAAAAAAGCTTTTCCTCGTTTTATATAAATACTTTTGAGACTATGAACAACATCCTTGTTCTAACACCTCGGATATATTTCTTAATATAGGGTTCCCTCCATAATCTGGCACTTCACTCTTCCACCCCTACCTGTATTCCGGGCTTTTTACACAGGCAGTAAGTCAAGGGAAGAAAATAGAAAAACTATTTTATGCCTTTTACTTCTATGGAATAATGCGGGCTATCAATATAAAACAGCAACTTTTTTGTAGCTTTAATTTTTTCTCATATTTCAGACTTTATTTGCATGAACTGTATTAAACTTTTTCAATAATAGTTAATTTTTACTTTTTAAATGCGTTATTAATAGCAATTTTGCTGTAATATGATATTTTTAGTTATCTGGAGGTGTTTTGGTCCGACATCCACCGGATTACTGAGAGAGTTCTGTATATTGAATACCAATGGCATGCAGTTGGATAGGATATACACACTTTTGTTGACTCGTCTCAATGATAAAAGAATAAGATCTGAGGACTTTCTGAAGTAAAAAAAAAAGCGTGCTACAGTATAAATATCATATTCTGACAACTTAAATGCATAGAAACCAGCACATTTTAATATAGTGCTATCTTCTTTTTTTCGGCCTATATAGAATTTTCATATTTCGCCTCTCTATTGCTTTATATATAAAATTAAAACTTATGTATACTCCATTTTGAATACGAAAAAATGCATGGTTCGCAATTCAAAAATTTTAGGATGCAGTAGAATAAATAGGTATGTGCATTTATGACCACAAAATTATATTAATATTGGAACATTTTTCTGTTTGAAAAAAATGTTTCGAATTACGGTTCTATCCCTTAGCATGAGGTGAACATATATATTCAGATCAGCGTTGCAATATTGTTTGGATAGTAGTATAGATTCAAACCAGCAAGGACTCTCAGATATTACAAGCCATTCGTTGTTTTTTTTTCCGAAATATTATTTAGCAGTTTTTCGTTGCAAAATTTTGAGCGGGAAAATATTCAGAACCCTTAAGGCCCTTATTATGCGGTTCTGAACAATGGCTTAACAAAGAAGTAACTTTTGGACACCAAAATTAAATACTGTCCTTTTTTCTAGGTTGAATTTGTGTTTTAAAAGATTGAAAAGTATTTTTCTTTTTGATGAAGCGGTGTTTGAAATCTTCTACTTATAATAACCTCATGCGATAATTTCGACAAGAGGACCATTTTCGAGGAGCTTAAATCCCACATTTTTCACCATATCTCTGTGCAGACGCATTAAAACCGTCGTTCTTCATCCAGCCTGTTCCATTCTAAACCGGTCGCAGGGAAAACTCGTGCCTGTCCCACATCTCTACAGAGAGTGAGAGAGGGAGAGGGAGAAAGCCACATTCGCTGCGAATCGTTTTGCTTATCAGATGAGAAAGCGTGAAAAGTAACATCATTATAACGTAATTGCTGCCAACGTTCTGTACCTCTTCGCCTTCTATGCCGCAGATATCGGCGCCTCAAGGTCAACGGATGGCATTGAATGACCGCCTTTCGAATATCGTACAGCAGATCCAACCAATATATCGGCACAGGAATCTCGACCTTTTTTTTTTATTTTGGGGGAGGGCCAGCGGAAGGAATTAGTTAAATGACATCGTAGTCTGCGGTATCTGATGGAATTAACAATTGTTGTACCGCCTGAGGTGTTGGAAACTCTTAGCAAGGCGTTGGGTGTAAGATAAATTTGAATACTAATTCATTCGATCTACAGATAGACGTGTTTTGCAGTTATTCTATTCAAAGTATTTGGTAGCTTTAGATGCTGATCAGGAGATAGACGTTATTCTATAACGAATGAAAATAGATCTATGAAGTTAATATGCTTTCTGTAATGATTGTTTACTTGGTTTTATTTATTTTCGACATGGTTTAGATTAACAACAAGAAAAAAAAAA
>BMAW01104991.1:348450-404757 GCA_019974015.1 Nephila pilipes
TACTTTTACTTTCATAAAAGTGGTGACTCTTACATATATATATCTATCAAATCCATATTTTATGATAGTCTAATATTTACCGAAAATTTAAAGAATAAGTCCTTTGTAAGTAAAAAAAAAAAAAAAAAAAAAATACAAAGAGGACAAATGAAAGGGAAAAATAATTACTGGACCATTTAATCGGCATTTTACTTTTCGATAAAAGTGGTGACTTTCTTACATATATATCTATCAAATCCATATTTTATGATAGTCTAATATTGTCCGAAAAAACTCTTACCTTACATTTGATGAGCAGTTATGTACAACTAACTAAAAAAAAAAAGATATTATCTAGATGTACAATATTGTTTTAAGAATACGAACATCTACTTTATGGTAAAATATTACTGATTATAATATACTGAGTTGAATGGGATAAACTATAATGTAAATGAATTTTAATGCTTTAAAAAATTTTCACTGATCTTTGAATGCCTTTACTCTTACATATTCACTTAAAGTAACTGGAGTTTTATAATATCAGTGCATGATATAAAGAGTTATAAAAATGATTCCTCCAATTTCAAAAATAAATTACACAGATGGATAAGTAATACATGAATACCAAAAAAGTAGAAGTTTTATATTGTGAAAAATAGATGATTCTCTGTATTCTTCACGAAGCTGTTTCACGAAAGCTGTGTTTGAAGCTTTCACGGATCTATCTCGCAGTTGAATCGGTCGCAGTGGACCAGATGCTTTTATGTTACACAGCTGGCCTCCTAAGACACCGAATATGGCCCCATGCGATTTCTTCCCTTGTGGGTTTGTAAAATACAAAGTGCAAGCGCCACCATTACTTACAAAATTTAACAGCAATGGATTTTGAACAATGGATTTCTGGTGCAGTACAATCAATTACTACTGACACTTTACAACGTATTAATCAGGAATTTATTTATCGAATTGACATACGTGTAACTAAAGGCAATTAAATCGAACACGTGTGAAAAAACTTTCATGTTTTCCTTTTGCATTCATGCATTACTTACATTCTGTGTCACTTATCTATGAAAACTTGGAATTTTGAAAGCGGATGAATCATTTTGAATAACTATGCGTTTAATTCCAGGATTAAAAATACCACTAATAAAAAAAACATTCATTTCTTCATTTTTAGCCCTTTAAAAATCAAGCAAATTTAAATCCTTATTTTTTTTTTTTAAAAAAAAAAAACTTAACCACATCAACTAAATGTTATCTTTCTGCAAGGATTCTGAGTATTTTGTTACAATTCAACGTAAAATGCAAATTTCTTCTTTATATTAATGAGATCTGCTTATCATTTCTCTTCTTAGTTATTGCGTACCAACACACAAAATAAATGGGGGGGGGGATCATGAAATTAAATCTATAAAAAATTATGTAATTTATTTTCTAATGTATATCAAACTAAAAGTGCGATTTTCATGTAATTAATCTTTACTACAAACTTAAGCTCATACAAGTAATAATTTCTTTCGTAAATTCTCTTGATATTCTGAAATCGTTTATTCCTCAGCATTAATTAGAAAAATAAAATTGAGGAAGCCTTACTAATTTGCATTCCTATTCGCTTTATTATTAGTGTCTGAATTGACTAAATTTCTATGTCGACATTTCTGAATGACGGATAATTTTAATACGTATATACTTTTTTTTTACCGATACGTTTGTGGGAAAGTTTTTTTTTTTTTTAATTATTATTATTATTATTCGCGTCTGAGTGACAGCAGAATAGAATTTTTCGTAGTTCTTCTCTCCACTTTACAAGAAATCAGGGAGAAAATAAAAACAGAAATAATAATAAAAACAAGAACTCAATTACTTCTACATCGATGACAGATTATACAATAAGTCAAAGTTGCAGATGGTGTTAGGTTTTTCGCAGAAGGTAGAGCAGAAAATGAAGGGAAAAACTACATGTATAAAAAGTAAAAGGGATCTGTCTGTGTAAAGATGGAATAATAATTTGGGACAAAAAATACAGCTAAATAGCGACGAAAATTCTTTTAATTGGCTTATTGTGTAAGTAGACTTCTCAGAATTTAAATCACGGCACAAAATTAATGCAGTTTTTCATTTGCCAAATTCAGATGCCTTTCTCTGAATTATAGTGATGATTGTTTTGATGTATTATAAGGACTACTGAGGAAAGTACGCCTCTTTTTGTTATACATAATAATCATCATTATTATTTCGATGATGGAATAAAGAGATAAAAATAAAATAACTAATTTGGAATAGATTAGAGCGGCAAACGTCTTTGTAATGAGTAGTGTATTTAATTAAAGAATGTCTTTCGTTAATTAATCAAATATGGCAACATATTGTTTCATTTCATTTATTAAAAAAAGCTTAATGGGTAGATAAAATAAAGTACCGAGAGCACAAGAACGCGAAGTGTTGAATTATAATTAATTAAAAGTATCTGGATTAGTGCATTTATAATACAAGAAAACGGCTCAGAGGCAATCATATATCATTTAATTTGTCAGAATGTCTGTTACCCATTATTGAAAATATTGATAATGCAAGCTGTGAGCTTCGAAGTAGTAAAATACATTTATTTTTATTTAACAGTTAGAAAACAAAAAGAGTATTATTAATTCACTGTTCCATTAATAAAGAATATATCAAATAGTGTTGAAATGCATAATATCTTTACACAAGAACTTATAATTCTACTGAACTTTCTTTTTTAACTAAATGCTTTCTTGAACAAGCATATGTACATTTCTCTTCCTATTCATAATGAAAGGATGCAATATTACTTTCAATCATAGAACTTTTAAACGGTAGAAGTACACATTAAATATAATAGACTGAGGTTTTGTAATCAAGTGAGTAACGATTTTTCGAATAAGCAACATTCTTAAAACAAAATGAACATGTTTTATCTCTATCGCAATTCCGATATTGTTCTTTATATCGTCATTTCTACAGTACTGTAATTACTTGAGCCGCCACAATGATTTAAATGGCGCTTAGAATCAACAATGGGTAGTTAGTATCACCATAGTTTTAACTAAGTGTGTATTGTTTATTTCAGTAAAGGTAAGTATCATTTCTCTTCGGTTTAATGAATAGACATTTGCAAAGTCCGTATTTATAATAACCTGATAATGAAAAATGGAAAATCCTTAGTCACATAAATTGTTCGTTCCTTCAATAAAATTGTAGTGAAAATCATAATTGTATGAAATGCTTTTAAAACAGAAGTGTCACGTTTTTTGTTATTTACCTAAGCAATACCTGTTTTTTTTTTCCATTATGGAATTCAAAGAAATAGCAATGTGGAGAATACGCGTTCCCCCCCCCCCTTATATCGAAAGTAAAATATTTTTTATTTACACTATAAGTTAACTATTTGTCACTCACAGCTCTAAAAAAAACATGCAAATAAATGAATGTACTAAAATCAGGTATGTAATTTTGGAGACTTAACAAAAAGAAACATTATAATTATAAAATGAACACAATGTAAAAAATTGCGTTTTTTCATAGAACCAACAAGTAATCATTCGTAAACTTGTCTCGTTCTTAAAGTAAAGCTGAAGAAGCTTATTTGTACGGGATTTTTATTCACTTACTTAAGCTGAAAAAGTCACTCTTTTAACTATTTAAGAAAATAACAGAAGCATACTTGTTCCAGATTATCTATTTTACAGTTTATTAATTGTATATCTTTTTAAACGCTTTGTTTCTGAAACAACCCCGACGAAATACAGCAAATTAAACTAGCATCTTTTTTAACACGAAAATAAAATAGCGTAACTAATCGTAGGATAAACATGAGTTGGAGTGCCAATCCTCAGAAGAGTGGTAATTAAATGTAACATTCACTGAGAATATAAGAACTAAATAAAAATTTTGAACGTTCAAACAGTTATTGTATGAAAAATTTCAATTTCTGAATACCAAGATTTCTGAAACATTTCTACATGAATTAAAATAAAACTTTTGAAAAAAATTACGCTAATGGTTTTTTTTTTTTTTTTTTTTTTTTTTTTTTTTGCGGAAAGAGACCAGTTTATCGTATTTTTGCTAAAGTCTATCTTCACCTAATGTTAAAGAATAGGACCGAAATTTAGAGTACTTATTCATACTGAAATTTTTTTCAATATATATATATATATATATATATATATGGTAATATACTAATATTATTATATTCTAATTTCATTATACAATAGATATACTTCACTATACAATAAAGAGTAGCATATTTCATTATGTTATTCATATCTGTCTGAATTAATATATGTATTTTTCCTGTTGTGAAATTTGTTCTACATCTCATCTTTTACACTGTAATGCTAAATTGGAATTCAGGTTTGTGAGCTGCTTCAAATTTTTAAAAATACAGAAGAGTGTTACAGCAACTTATATGAAAATAGGGATATTTTTCTGCCTGAAAGTATGATTCAAGCTGTTTGCTGTTAAGTGAAGACAACCTTAAAGTGCTACGAGATTTATACTTTCCGAACTTCAATTTTCAAAGAAACTTTTTTGTTCTTCATTCACTTGACAACAAAAACTCAATCTCCCCTGTTAGGAAACACGTTCAAAATATTATATATCTACAGCGGAATTTCCCAATTTCTTTTTATTTTACATCTCTGAACTTCAATACTCCTGCACACAAGGCATTATTCATACTTAAGATAGTGACAAATCACCGTGGAAGAATTTTACTCAGAACAACCCACCGATCTATTAAACAAAACGAAAAAAAGACAACTGCTAAAGAATGAGAAGCCCCCATGGCGATAAAATTTTGCCCTCTTCAAGCCAGTTTCCATCTGATAAATAGCCAAATTTGGCACATCATAACACCCGCTGCGATCCACGCTTTCACGGCAACCACTGGGGGGCCTATGGAATATAACTGAACAAGGAAGAAAAGGCCTCCACTGGCAGTAATATTACTCACTTACATCTGTTTGTAAGCCTGTTAGACATTTTAACTTAAGAAAAAGAAAAGTGTACAATGCAGTGAAGGGAGGGGGGAGAAAGTAATAATGTAGTGTAATAAGGTCCTAAAAGCTAATAAGGTGCCAGAGGCACTTGAGGTAATAAGGGTTCATCAAACATATGGAATTGTTTGCTGCATGTTGTGCTACACAATGGGCCCTATTTATTTGATATTTAGGCCCCACAGGTGATAACTGATTATCTAGGATAAAAGTCATCGAGGATTTTTTTTACCTCATGCTTGTAGATCTGATGCTAATAGGAAATTATGTGTCTAATATTCGCGTCATAAATGCTATTATTTTTTTAAAAAAAAGGGATTGAAACCTTTTCATACCTAACTGATGCTTTATTTTTCTTTAAAAATTAAGCACCATAAAATTTTTTCAAATATTTTAAAAAGTAATTCAAGCGAAAACAGTTTTAAGGGAATTGAAAAGACTTTACTTTTATTTCCCAGAAACGATTGCTCGTTGTTATTTTTAGATTAGAAGAAAGACCAATATTGTGTTCAAATGATGTATTTTTTGTATAAAAGAAAACAAACATTTTTTTAAAAAAAATAGATACCTTTACTTATGCGTAGCTACTTAGCCAAATAGTTAAGAAATTATAAAATGAATTCCGTAACACTTTAAATATTAAATTTTTCTGAAAATTATTATTGAAAAAAAGGCAAGTCATTATAAACTCTCTCTCTCTCCTCCTTTTTTTTTTTTTTTTTTTGCTTCTTCATAGTAAATTTATTACATTTTGTTGTTTGCTTAACCTTTCATTGTATTTTATAATCATGGTTTTGGAGGAAATTTTTTTTTCAGAATTTTACTTTCTTTTTACGAATGTAATTCATTGCTTAAACAACTTATTAATTCCTTCGATTTATATTTTTTTAAGATAAGTGAAACTATTGTTTATCTTAGGTTTTCAAAAAATATTTGTGAGTGCTAAGTATACAATTAATAAATAGAAAGCAATAAAGTTCTCTAATTAAACAAAATTTATGTTGTGTAAAAATTTTATGCATCATCATAAAATCCCAAGTAAAATGCTCTTTAAAAAAAAAGCAAAGCAAACACATTAATGCAAAGAAGAAAGTTACTTTTTTTTTTAATATTACTATTATATCATTTTAAGTGTTATAAAATGCCTATTGTAAATGAGCGCGCGGTTGATTTACTTTCATTTTAAAACGATGTTTACCATTGATTATGTAACAAAATACCAGTTCTATAAAAAATGGAGTTGGTCAACAAGAGGACGTTATGGTCTTCTTTTGGAGTGTTTACGGAATGCATTTAAGGCAGATGTCTGCGGTCTTAAAGTCTATGCATATAGTAAAAAGTAAAATAACTAAAAATATAATGAAAATAAAACAAATAAGAAATAAAGGAAATAAAGATCACCAGTAAAAGTTAATTAATTTAAAAAAAACCAAACGAATTAATAACAAAAGAATTAAAATTAACAGCATTTAAAGTAAATCTATTACGCCAAAATAAAATATGCAAAAATGTTTTCAGAAAATTAAACATAGAATAATTAACTATTACTATACTATTAATTGAAAACCATATATATATATATATATATATATATATATATATATATATATATATATATATATATACAGTGGTGGCCAAAATTGTGGAAATTTTTGGAAATTTTTATGTTTTTTCAATTTTGTATGCTTATAATAAATATTACGCTTCACAAAATGCAAAGTCGTATACATCATTTTAAAGAGAACTTTATACTGAATTCAATACAAAAAACAACATTCAAATATTTTCAATAAAAAATAAGTTATATATACTTCAATCTAAGAAACAAATGTAGTTTGAAATGTTTTGTAATGACTAACTTTCGTGACTAATCACTGTTCTTGTTCTGGGGACCAATCAAATGTCCACAATAGCTTGGAAACCAATCAAATGACTTGTTTCAACTGTAAACTTGACACCAGCAGAAGCTGACATCATGTTTACAGTTGGAACAAGTCATTATTGGGCTTTTTTACGTAGAAGGAAGACTGTTTCTTATGTAATCAAATCACAAGTAGGAACTGTTGTAAAAAATTTTAATATTTAGTCAAGAAGCAATGGCATCAAATAAAAGAGTAGATTGGACACCTAAGAAGAGATGTAAGATTGTGTTACTAGAAGTGGTCTTTCTTGTAACTATTTTTGTATTGCAAATATTTGAATATTGTTTTTGAATTGAATTCAGAATTAAATTCTCTTTCAAATGCTATGTACGACTTTGCAATTTTGTGAAATGTAACGTTTTCTGCAAGCATACAAAGTTAAAAAACATAAAAATTTCCAAAAGTGTCCACAATTTGGACGCCTCTCTCTCTCTCTATATATATATATAATAAAGAGAGAGACGAGAAATTCGGAATGGCATAGCTATGATGGAGCAGAAATAATATGTGTGCATTCAGTAGCGTACACAGAAAACGAAACGAAGGAAAGGGCACTACATAAGTGAAAATGCGTTTTATCAATAAATGTACAAAAACAAAAGTAATAGTATGAAGGTCAACTACATACTAGGTAAAAAATAAGAATGACAGCATTTTCACGCAGAATCCTTCAAACTCTTTTGTGAGAAATTTCAACAGTGTGTGCTATAACTCGCGTTTTCGAACTTTGTACATTCTGTATCAAGCCTCTCAGTTTCCTGTATGTCCAGCGTCCATAACATTCGTTCACAACTCATGACAGCTTTATTGAAAGAATTCCTCCATTATTATTGCTGATCCAGGTTTGAAGAAAGGTTGCAGCTCAAAGTGTGCATCATTGGATATCGTTGTTATACAAGCATTATTACACACTGCAGCTTCATATGTCAGATGCATATCGACTAGCTTCACGTTTGTTAGCTGTCCAACGACTAGTATTTACGGGTATGAAATGAATCTTTCATGCGCGAATGCTTAGAACGCAAGTGCACAGCTATCCCATCTAATTTGCCAAGAATGAAATTCCAACTCATCATTGCTGTGTAATTTCGGGTGTGACTCTACCCCACCTATAACCTTCACTTCTTAGAAATTGTCAACCTGGTGCTGAGACATCTTACATATATATTCTACGAAAAAAATATTCAGAAATCATGTTGAAATATTCACTGTAATGTAACATCAATTTATTCAGTTATGAAAAAATGAACTTCGATGAAAACATATTCAGCTTCTTTGAAGATTTAATATTACGCATGTATTTTTTGTTTGGAAATTAAAAGAAATATTAATTAAATTTAATTAATGGAATGAAAAGATGTACTTGAAATTACCAGCAATATCAAAACCATTTGAATCAAAACAGGCCATGAAGGCAGCCAATTCAGAAGATATAATTTGAAGTTATCGAAACAAATAAAGCAGTTTCAGGATGGTCTCAAAATCTATTGTAATTTGAATATATTTTCAGTCATATTTGGAATTCCTGAATACATATAAATTAAAATAATACGTTAAACGACAGATCAAGAACTAATCAATGTTTATTATGAGTCTTACTTCATTCCAATAAAAACTTTAAGAAAATTATTTTCCTATATGTTTTTGAATATTAAGCTCATTGAAAGCAAACAGGAGTGGTTTCCCAAGTAGACATGCATACAAACCTTGTACTATTTAGGGGTTAATGTACAAAATAATGTAACTTAATTGTTGGGTGAAATAATTACAAATATCTATTCGGAAATATCTGTATTTAAGTTATGCTCGTTTACCTTCAATGTCCATAACCATAGTAAGAGTTGATAATGTGAAAAATTAGAAACTGCATTGACTTCAGCATTGATTGACATTATTACTTATAAAATTAAGAACAATTGAAGAATTTTTTTTATTCATGCACATAACCAAGATTTTATTGTAATAAAGCATGTCTTTAAATAAGATTTCTTGAATAGAATTCTTATTTAATTAAATTAATTAATGCAACCACTTTGTATTTTAAGCAATTCAGCAGGGATGTAAGATTACCTACAGAAAATTCCAAATGTGTATGCATGTTGAACATATCCTCAAAATTATTAATTTTTTTTTATCTTTCTCTTTGAATGAATTCTTGGTTAATAAGGCCTTAATTGGAGGGTGTATTGATTTCCCATTCCATATGCTCTTTGTTGGTAGATTAAATTAGAAAGACTGTGAAATTAATATAGTTATTAGCAAACTTTTTTTTTTACAACCAACATTAGGTTGGTGTATTTAACAATAGTTTATTGAGTATAGTTCTAAATAGAAACAGATAAATTAAGATACCTTTATAAGAATTCAAATATCCCTACTCAATTTTACAGATAACGCACTTAGACACATTGGATATAAGAAATAATTCAAAAACTATTTCGTATTTTGTGATTCGAAATAAGGGTTTCCCAATCTCCCATGGCTTGTGTATGGTGCGTCTGAAATCCAAATACTTCTTTATAGTTCCCCAACCACAAAAAGATAATTTATTATATAATGTAGAAAATTTGTGAAAATGTTTGTTTGTGTCAACTTTCATGCCCCCTGTTTTTATGTGTGTAATGATCTTAATTTTCAAAAATGAATAAATCAAAATGAATTTTTAAAAGAATTCAAATTCGGTTGAAATAAAACTGACATTTAAAATTAACCATTTTTTTTTTATCTATGAATCGATGCATTATCTTAATTTATATGTAATCAGGAATAGAAGAAATGTCTTGAAACAGAGTGAAATTGTTCAGAATTTTGACAAAATTGTGAAATCGCTATTTTTGTCTCATCTCTTCAAATAATTTCTTCTTAATTTAACTTCTTTCTTGCCCTGTTTTGGGTCCAAAACGATTTTTTATATCAATTAATTTTTTTTTAAACAAATTTTTTAATTGTTTTTTCCATCCCCTGCAATATCTTAGTGTAACATTAAACATGAAGTAGTAATGAGCATATATTCCATGCTAGATATTTCATGTTCCTTTTCGACAGAGTGCGAGTTTTTTTTTTTTTTTGCCAAATAAGCTTCATATTCCATACATTTAATTGATTAAACATTTTAATTTATAACAAGCGAGAATATTCATCCAATTTATCATTATATATTGTATTTCTATATTTCGTTAAATTTTTCTAGCGATTAATGTTTTAACTATTTATACCTATGCTGAGTATGACAGTCTGTAAAAAATTTGTAATCGAGATTAAATATTAATAATGGACTCCTAATATTTTTTATTTTAATCAAAAACAACGAAATTTAGTCCGAAAACAATTACTTCTCGCCTAACGCCGAATATTCCAGGCCATCGTAGCTTAGTGGTTATGGTCGCGAACTCACCATCTGCGTTGTTTCCGTCGAGTCATGGGTTTGACTCAAAATGCCCCTAAAGATCCCCTGTGTAGCAGGGCTGATGCACACTAAATCTGCCGGGGCTTTAAGTCATCAGGTGATTATGTGAAAATTAAGAGAGTAGGATGTAGCTCAGGTATCGTCCTCGTCACTTGATTCAGATTCAAAATTACGATGATGGACGGCTGTAGCCTTCGTATTGATTCTAAATCTGTGGTTTCCTTAAAACCGATGTCTATATACAGTAGCCTAGCCGTAATATTACGGTGGTGGACGCCACCCAAACGTTGTCTATGCAAACCAATAGCATAGTTTCCTCACATTCAACGCTCTTTAGGAAACCATGCCATGAGGTTTTGACAGACAACATTTTAGCGACGTCCACCACCGCAATATGACGGCCAACATATAACGACACAGCTTTCCTAGGAAACTATAGTTTAAGTGTGGCGTAAATATACAATCAAATCCAGTTATTTAATTTTATGATCAATAAAAGCAAGCATTATGATTGCATTTTGCCTCACTCATAACTAAAATCAAATTAAAAACTTTTTGAGCATTCTATTGCAAACAAAAAATAAATAAATAAATTATATAATATTTAAAAGTGATTTAAATAAGACTGCAAATAAGACATGACTATTTGCTACGCTAAATATGCGACTGAGGGAAATAATTAAATTACAATTACACACGCTGCAGTCCTCAATAATCATTTTCTAGTTATTACGATCTGCAAAATGGCACCTGATCTCAACGCAAACACTCTCATCAGATCAGTTAGCTTTCTTAATTGCACCCCGCACCCACAGAAAGAGAATGAACAATAAGATAAATTCCCAGTCACGAATTGAGTAGCTTTGCGGATGTATCTAGATCGTGGCCAGATTAGATGGGGATAATTCTACACTAGAAGAAAATTAATGTCAGTATTTGGATCCCACTTCTTTTCGCAGATATTAAGACGTTCTCCAAGACCTCAAAGGGTTTCTGATTTTAATGGGGAAATTGGGGATGATGAATTTCATTTTTTCCCCACTTGTGACAGTTGTTAGTGAGAAATGAAATCATGATTGAGCGAATTAAAACCTGACATGTTTTATACGGATTGAAAAGGTAGTTTGCAGGTGGAAAGATAGAAATAATTGTAAGTATCTCTGTTTAGTTATAGTAATTAGATGTTAATGATAAGTGTAAAGAATGATGTAAAAGCTTAGGATTACAAAACGAAATTTTTCAAATGTCTGATATTGCTTCGTAAGACTTAAGCTATAAATTTAGGAACATAAATTTTCCGAAAAAAAAAAAAAAAAACTTAAGCCGGATTATTTAAATTTTCTGTTCAAAAATGATTAATCTTCAAAATCGTTGTTAAAACTCTATTTTATATTTTGTACGTACATCTCTTAATACATTCACGGACAGTTTTACAATGCTCTCCTTCTTCAAATCACTTTTTAGCAGTATCAAGTATCCTGACAGGACGATTTATTTTTATTTTCCTATATTTAAACATAATGTCGTAATTTCTCAAGCCGTCGTTTTATTTATAAAGGGAAATAATTATGACGGTAGGCCCTAAGAATGGGATAAATATTTGATGGCTAAAACCGTACTGTCAATGAATGTGTTAATTATCTACTGCCCCTGCGAAAAGTAGACTAGAAGTCAACTGCAATTTTAGAAAATGTTTCAAGTATAAAAAGCATTTGATTTTTTATGGAATATGTTTTGTTTATTGAATTTAGTTAAAACTGTCCCCAGTTTTCCTTGTACTTAACATATTGATGTGTTCATAAAAAAGTTTTTACAGCTTCATTGAAGATTTTTAAGTAATATAAGAAATGCTACTGTAGAAAACCAGTTTTGGTATCATATTATTCACTTGATTTCCGATAATATATAATAGCGATAAAACTTTAGCGACAACGTGAAAATTTTTGACATACCCAATAGTTATGCTTTGGGAAATGTAAGACATTTTATAAACAAACAAAAATGTAGGCTATACTTTAAAAAAAATTGAAAAAGTATTCAAAAATATGATTTTGGTATTTATACTAGGTAAAAATTATTGTATTTTTAGGTAAAAAAAATGTCTTCTTGTGTTATGTGATATTGATAAAATTCTTATAAACAACTCGTTTTTATAAGAAAATTCATGAAATGTCTTTAAATATAAGTTGAAACCCACAAATAGGATTCAGTATTTTCGAATATGCCATAAAAATAAACAAATGTTCGAACTTTTTAGGAAATTTTGTTTTAATCATTTAGTTAGCCTCAAGCTTCCTACGATTTTTTAAACAATTTTTTTTTTTTTTTTTGCAAATATTTTTGAGTATACTCCCGCCTTAAGTATAAGTAATTTGTGGTTTAATATGTTAGTCTGTTTATAGATCTTGCTGCATATATTCCTTGAAAATAAATTGTATTAAAATATTTTCGTTATTTCATATGCTTTAATATTTGTATTAAAGTTACAAGTAGAGTTTGTGTAATTGATTATTTGATTGTTTATTAATTTTGCATTTAGAAGTAACAAGCATTTGTGCAACAATCAATTCGAATTCGTACACAATGTATTCCTAATTGCACAATCAGTATTCGCTTTGAAATGTATGATGTAACACATAGTTATTTGCAATTTATGTAAAGAAATTTTTATACATATTTGTTGGATTTACAGCGTGTTTATACAGTTTTATGAATTTCTCTTATTCCTCAATGATGGGAGGAAAAAGAAGAATAAAATATTAAGGAAAACCGAAAACGTTAAAGTAATTAAAATAAATTTCGCTAGATTTAATTATACACAGTTAAATTATAAATTAATTGTGGATATTTTTCAAGGTTCCATCAAGCAAAACAATTTATTTGATTACCTGTCGAAGATTTCCTCTTGCGATCCTGAAAAAACAAATTTTTCGAAGGACGAGACACAAGAGTGATATAGCCGAAAGTAATGATGGGTATAACTAATGAGAGGTTACGATAATTGCGATTTAATAGAAATCTTCGGATGTAATTATTTGCTCTGAAAATGTTTGATAGATTCCTTTTTTTGGAAAGAAGTATGTCGTAACTCCCGAAATTGTTACAATTGCTTTTTCGCAAACCACACATAGCGTCAGAGGTTGGCAAAAATCTATACTTTAGAAAAACATTCAGCGAAATAGATTATAGTTAAATACAATTTCGGTTTATATGAGTTAAAAAAATATTATCCTGCAGGATTTTTACAAAATTGTTCACAGATCACTACATTATTAATATGTGCTAACATGTTGTTGTTTTGAGAAAATGTGTGGGCATAAAATTAAGGATGCATGATATTAGGTTCACACACACACAAATGATCGACATTATAATACATAACGATTACCATAATTACATTTAGTTTGCTTATAGTATATTTACAATGCAAAGGTATATTTAATTTGTATTTTACCTTCTGCTTTTATTTTAATACCCGAACTGAATATTATCGTATACTTTAATAATTTATCATTTGCTTTTATTTTAATATTTAATTTAATAGTTATTTATTACTGAATCGTCTGTTTTTATTCTTTTTGATGTTAACATGGGAAACCTTTTTGTCCTTTAGGATATTTTGCTTGTGAAGGTAAAAATGCATTATGAATTTGAAGAAGGTATTTTTTAATAGTATAGCTTTCGTGTAGCATAGAGCTCAGAAGTACGCTTTTCTTACACTAATTAGCATTAATTTTGAATAGTTTTACTTTTTCGAGAGCTTAACAGAAAGAAGGGGGGAGGGAAATAACGTTAGCACATGTTAAAATGAAATTAGGATAAGATATCTTACTATTATAACTACAGTAGATATTTTGAGTTATGTGTACTAATTTTATTATTTTATGTTTTAGGATATCGTACGATTATTTTATAAAATCATTTTAGTTCCCAGCAAGGTGCTTTGGTATTTTAGACGAAAGTGAAGTATGGAGAGTTAGGAAATAGAGTTAAGGTTTGTTTGGGTGACGAAAATAATTGCACTTATGAGTTAGATCATAGAATTATTAATGCAGTTGTACAAAAAATGATAAGTCGAATTGTTAGAACATGGAGATAAAACTTATAAAACTAGAATTATTTGTAATAAACAGCATTTAGACAATATTTATCAATATAATAAATTAGGTAATGATATTTCTGATGATCTTCATAATTTCTCGTCTCATTAAACTGGTGCATGAGGTCACAACAAATGCACACCATTTTACCCGATCCAACGCTGCCTCCCGAGCACTCCCCCGACCTGGCCATCCAAATGAATTCCTCTTTTCTATCGCCATACTGTGCCATGTGACCCTTAGTTTCCCCCTCTTTCTCTTTCCATTCCGGGCTCATGACTTCACAATTCTTGTGTCATCATTTGACGGCATTGTACTTAGGTACATGTCTAACGTGTTTTCTTAATTTGGGTAGAAATAGATTTGGTTGTAACTCCCAAGATATGAAAATTATATTACGTGAACATAAAATCTTGTAGATCCTTATTTAAGAAATTTCTTTACCTTTAGAACTGCAAATCGTTATCACTTACATACATATGTCAATGGATCTTTTAAATTGAGTTTTTACATCTATTTCAAATGGACTTCATTCTTTTTATAAGCTTGGATTAAGGCATGTTTTTGCTTAAATTTTTTAAATTTTTATCTAAAAACTTTAATTGAAAAATTTTTGCAATTGGGGTATCTTGCCTCTTCTTTTCTTGTTTCTTTTGTTTAATTTATTATAATTTACATTTTGGAGTGATCCAATTTTTGCCCAGCAAGATGCATTGGGAAGAGCTGGTATCATAGAACGTGTTTAACCTCACAATTCAGACCCCAGACTAAATGAGCATGTTTTGTTTTGTTGGGTATTCACTTTGTATTCAATTATTTACTCGTATTTCTATTTAAGCTCGTTTCCTCTCTTGTTTAGATTTTAGATTTTTGTATTTTATTTGTTCAGAGAGTTTCTTTATGTATATATATATATATATATATATATATATATATATATATATATATATATATAATGTTTTTGTATTGAGTTCGATAAAAAAAATACTAAAATTAGTTTTTCTCAGCAAAATGATTAATTTGTAAATAAATGTACTTTAACAATCAATAAACTATTTTAACACTTTTCCGATTTTTTTGCTCAATCTTTAAAAAGGAAAGTCCTTCGTACTCGAAGTATTACTTCCATCTGTTCATTCCCAGAAAAAAATAACAATGACCATTACTGCTCATTAATATGATGAATTATGATGGTAGATCTTACGTATTGTTATTTCCTTCCAGCTGGCTATTGAAAGCCAGAGTTTCCAGAGAAAATTTAGTACTTGACATCTGTTCATTAGGAAATGGCCTTGGTATTTGGCTCAATGTGAAGCAAAACAGACTGGTCAGATGTGAAGCTAAATGTAATAATGTACGTGTATATATCACATCTTTTCTAAATAAGTCAATCAAAATCTCAAGTACAATTCCTTAACTATCTATAAAGGTTATATCATAAATAATATTATACCGTATTAAAAATAATTCACGCATCAAGGAATTTTAAGAAAAGTGTAGTACATTTATTAAATCTAGATTTAAAAAATTATTTTAAACTGCTTCTTACAATTTTGAATATATTTCTAAATACCACAGATAGACGAATGCATTCAATGTTATATATTATCAACAGAAAAAAAAAAACTTCAGACTCGGGAGCTTTTTAGGTAAAATATCACTCAGAATTAAAAAAAAAAATGTTAATTTGGATAATCTCTTTCCCTCCTCCTCTCAATTTATTATCTCCAAATATAAGAAAAATTAAATATCCTTTTTAACCAAATATGTATTTAAAGATTTTGTTCTTTCATTTCCATTTACTCGTAAAAAAACGTGTCGATTTTTAGTGTCATAATGAAATATATGTAAATATCAATTCGACTTTTCTACTCGCCCCTTCATTTCGTGTTCTCGAATGTAGTGTACATATTTTTATGGTTATGAGTCAATTTGACTCAAAAAATGATTTAGCCTTTATTCGGCGATAGATGCATAAATAAATTTTTTATTAAAATTCTAAGAACTGAGCATGGAATCACAATGTTCTGCAAAAGCGTAATTCGTTTCGGGCCCATTTTGATATTCATGGAGCACTCGAATTGTCTATAAGCAACTAAGGCTAACAGATTTTGAAGATTCAACCTGAGGCGGAAACTTTGTAGCGATAATGAAGCCTACCTCCTTTCAACTGTCTGTTTGAATATTTTCGGAAGTTTGTTTCTGTACAACTCAACTTCTAATTCATTCAAAGCAGTGACAATATACAAATTGAGATGAAATGAAATAATAGAAGGTGAGTAGCGAGTAGGAATCATGGTAGTAGCAGTAATATAGAGAAGATATTACGAATGAGAAGAGGAACCATAGAAGATAGCAACAATAATATATTTGAACGTTCGAGTGTACTATGTTAGAATACTGGAGGAGGTAATGGACAACAGATAAGTAGAACTTAATATTATTAAGATGCAATAAAAGTGTTTATGAAAAATGCATCGCAGAAACAGATTTTATGTATGAAAGAAATACTGTGAATGAAGTTTTAAATAATAAATTTTTCAGTAAAAATGAATTGGATTAACTTTTTTCTTAAAATGACTTGGTTTTGCTATATGATTCACATCAGTGAAAATATATTTAATCCCATCCTTAAATCTATAGTTAAATATATGAAAAAAAAAATTATATTGAAATTGTGCAAAATCTCTAAAATTGAAATTATGTTTAAAATTGATATGTATGGAAGAAAAATGCTAAAAATAACATATTTTTGAAAATAAGGACTTAAGCATGTATTTTCTATTTTTCTAATGCAGTATGCGAAATTTTTGACAGTAAAATTTGAACAATTACTCCTAAAGGGGGGGGGATTCAAATCTGCATTTTTTTAAGATCATAAGTTGTCAGAAATGTATGTGTATCTTCGGTATGTACAAATTCGGAATGATCTTTAAAATATCATAATCTTTTACATCTATTAAACGTAATCAGAATTCAATTGACCCATAATGCAATGAATAAATTTGAAATATCAAAATTTTTCACGAAAATGTTTTTCGAAGTAAAACATACTTAATTTTTACTTAAAATAAATTAACAATAATTTCCATACTAATTTAATTTTTTTCATTCATTATCTGATTAAAATGTATTCTCTATTTTTTTTTATACAACTCGATGGAATTATCGCTAATTCTCATTCTTGTATCTGATAAGCAGTTCTCAAAAACCGTGCAATTTCACACTTGTTTACAAAATGCAAGTTGCAAAGCCTATTTCTATTTATAAACAACAAGTAATTTGAATTCTGAAATGTTATTCGCCTCCTGTTTCAAAAATAACGAATCTCGAGTCAAAACTACTCGTTAGTATTAAAGATTACGATCTGCCAAAGAGCATCAGAAGTCAAATTGTTCATTCATGACATTGCAGTTGACGCGAAAAATGCATCCATGCGAACGTGGACACAACGGATGAATCTGCACCATGATTAATCTGAGGGAAAAAATTACCCAAGTGTAATCATGAGCTCCAATATTAAAAAAAATCGCGTTTTAAGTCGTGATGTTGCATGATTAATTGCATGTGATATTAATCGGTAAAAAATGCAAAGAAGCAGGAAAACTTACTCTATCTTCAGCGAAACGAAATTCTTCATTGACGTTGTGGTCTTCCGCGATGCGAATGTCAGCTTGCGTGCTTATGTCCCAAACTCCTTTAGGACAAAATAACGAATTGTTGAATTTACCGGCACGCAAATGTAAATTATGTCTTGTTTGGAAAGCATTCGTCTTGTAGTAAAGTATAGTTTTAGTTTGTACAGTGTTAAGCGATCTCGACTAAAAAAAAATTATCGTAAAGTCGGCCATAAACAGTTAATGTTTATTTTATGTATTTTTAAAAGCTTTTTCGGATGACATGTGTAATCTGAAGTTAGACACAATTATGTCCCACGAGGATTCGAACAACCAATCAATCGGATGACGTGTAACTAAGAGCAATTCGTGCAAATAAAGGTTTTAATGAAATAATAGACAAATTTTTATTTTTCATGCAAACCAAAAGTTTTTGTAACGAAACTTTTAAAGCTGATTATACAATTTATTAAAGTATTTGAAACAAAATATAAGAAAAACTTTTATTTAAAAAGTATATTAAAATTTGTTAACAAATTTTAGTCGTTAAAGAAGAAATGTACATTTTTCTTTTTCTATGCATTGGATTGTTTTGTGTTTTCCTAATTTTTTCGGGGATGATTTGACATGTTTCAATAACATTCGTTTAAAGCAATGTCTCATTTAATTACTTTTTTCCCTTCATTTTTAATCAAAATGAAGAACATATTAAGAAATTTATTTGCAAATTTAGGATGAAATTTTCTCATTCCTTATATTTTTGATTGTTATAATTATATCAGATAGCGGAACATTTTATATTCTTTTAAATTGCAGAATAATCTATAATGTGCGGATTATTTTTTTAAATATAAAAAAATAATTCACCTTTTAAAATTGGAGAAATTATTTTTGCAATTTTTTGAACTTATTAGTGATCACTTAATATAATTAAACTACAGACTGTTTGATGTGGTGAAACATTAATTATATATATACAGAAACTGAACAACAACAATAAAACTGAATTGAATTTTATTAAATGAAAGGAAACAAAAGAAGTATGAAAAATAGAAACAGAGAATTTTTATTTAATATTCTGAGCACTTATTTTTTTTCGGTTAGAATACCTTCAAAATCACACAATGGACATAAATTTGTGAGCACAATGAAAGTAAAACCATTTAATGTATTTCACTGATTAACATGAAACGCGAAAATATTTGTTTCAATAATGTTACTGTGTTATAAAAGGAACAACCCTCTATTCTGTATCAGTCAATGGATAAAAGAAAATAATCTAGAACCAATCTAAATTAAACACCATAGAGATTATTTTAACAAAAGAATAGAGAGAGAGAGAGAGAGAGAGAAAACGATTGTGTAATATACACATGAACTTATTTGTCATATTATAATTATTATCAAAGAAAGGTGTTCCTGGGTTATTTTTCCCCTTAGAATTTTAAAATGTAACAAAATATAAAATTGTTTTCACTAAGTTATGAGAATATTTAAAGAAATATGTGTGTGTGATTGAAATCTGAGATAGAAAGAAACATCTGCATAATTTTTTTTTATAAATATTCAAACATGAAAAAATAAGTTTTATATTTTCCTCTAACTTGAAACATTATTTAATTTTGGCTAGGAAATATCTACGAAATCATTTAAAAAACACTTGATAAATAAATAATGAATAGTTATTTAAATAGTACTTACAGCAGAGACATTTCTTTTCATTAAATAAATTATTTTCTAATGCCTTTTTCAGATATTTCCATTGTGCTTTCCTGTCATTCCTTTTTCGTGACTTATAAATAATCCCTCTCATTCTTATTTAATATATCTACAATTAATTATTAAGAAAATATAACTTTTCTGATACTGTCATCCTAAAAGTGAGTGATGAATTTCTCTGCATGTAAGCATGTGAATATTTGAAACACACACATACAAACAAAACGAATGAAATTCTAATTTACCTATACAAAAACTGTTTAAAACTGAAGTTGGATTAAAATAAGTGGATGCTATTCATTTCTAGTTAAATTGGATGATATTATTTCAAATCAATTTATTCACTCATTGCCTGTTTATTTTTGCCAAATTGTTAATGGCAGATCCCATATTTATCATTGTTACTTATTTAAATAGTTTCAATTTTTGTATCTGATTCACAAGGACATAACAAGATAATGTATTTTCAGACAGACATAACTTTAAAGTGCTTGTTTTACCTATTTCATAAGTTAAAAAAATTGAATGAATGAAAATAAATTTATCTGCGTAATAATTAAAATTCGAAACACAGAAAATATCATCACCAAATATTTACATCATAATTCGTCAATTAGTAAACTTCATGCCCCGTACATGAATTAATATTCAAATTACAATTCGTAATGCTTCAAACTTTTAATTAAATTTGGGAATAAAAATAACAACAAAAAAATCAGATGAATTTTTTTAAAAAAATTTGAAAATAAAATTTAGAAAAATAATTTCTATCAAGAAATTTTCTGTACATATCTTGAATGTGTGCTCTAACTCATCAAATTGTGTTATTCGTAATTAACTGCATTAGCTCTCCTACCTTTATTTATAGACATATTCAGCCAAGGCATTATTTCTTGAAACGTTAGGGAACTAACAATTTTATTTACATTTTAGATTATGATTTGTATAGTTCTGTTTTTATTTTATTTTGGAACAAAAAAAAGTTTTACTACTGATAATGAGAGAAATAAATACACTTTGAATAAAACAAGAAATAATAAAAGAATTATTCTATATAAAGAACAGATTTAGACACCTAAGGGATACTAACTTTTTTTTTTATAATAACCATTAAATAATTCAATTAAATATTAGAATTATAGCAAAAGATAAAATACTTAATAACATTTTTTTCCCAGATATCAAAATTAAAGCAAACGATAAAATATAAAATTTATTATAATTAAAGCAAATGGAATAAACTAATAAATTGAATATATTTTAAGTAAAATGTAATTATTGCTATCGTAAAAGGAAAATAGAAATCAATTATAAAAAAACACATATAAAACATTCACAAAGAAGTAAGTTTTTCACAATAAATTTTGCAATAGAGTCTATTCATTCGTACTACCTAAAGGATCAATAATTAAGTTACTCGAATATTATTTAAGTTAATCATAAAATACTTAATTTTTAAACAACTGTTTTATTTCAATTCAATAAAAAAAAAAACATAGGAGAAATTTATTGGAACATATTTTCGAAAATTAAGTTCACTACTGGTGAAAGCAGGCATCAAACTCAATCGCAAAAACTTTTACGGTAACTTATGAAAAGTGGTCAGGTACGACATTTTGTGGTTGACTACAACAATAGCACCTTTGGTAACTAAAAAAATACATTGATTCATCATACCTTTCTTTTCTCTAAACACCGGTCTGAAATTTGCTAATAGGCTTTCGGATTCTCTAATTGCAGTGAAGGAAACGAAATACATAATGGTCTAGTTGTATAATTATTTTTCAATATATTTTACAATAAATTTAGCCGAAGTAAAGTATGCATCCAATGCAACGAGCTTTCATCATAACAACAACACCCTTTCCGGTGCGCGGAAAAATCGTTTTCAACGAAATTTGTCTCGGTACCAAAAGCTGTTGAGAAACAGTTTTTAAGTTCAACGCCGATTAACGAAAAAAAATAAACACAGAACACCGCGCTTTTATCCATTTTTAATATAAAATTATTCCACCAGTTTTCATTGCTAATTTATTATTCCCTGTATGTTACTATATTTTTCTTTGCGATAAATAAGTTTTTGAAAATTATTAATCACATTATTAAGCTATATTATAAATGTCACATCCCTAACACATATTTTTAAGTGTGCCGATTTGTAGAAGCAATCACAAATCACATTTAAGTTCCATTTCTTATAAATGATCTTCCCAATTAAGCTCCAATGAATTATAAATAACCTTGTAATCGCGTTGAACACGATAATGCGTTAAAAGACAATCACCAACTAATAGATCCTGGCAACGTGCAATTGTATCCCAGGAATGCCTTTCGGAGTCTTACTGATAGATGGCGCTGCTCACCAAGCAAGGAAAACTATAAATCAAACGCCTCCTGTCTCTCTCCCTAGATATCTTGATCACATTTTATCTCATTTTTTCCGGACTAACAAATTGTCCTCCTTTTATTATTATTTTTTTCTCTCTTTTGATCGTCTCTTTTGAAATCAAAAAGTTTTATTTCCAGCAGCGCCCACTTGCAAGTAGATTGCACTAGCTATTGTGATTTCTGCTTTTATTTCTGAACATTCCAAGAGCCTCATTGGTATTTTCAGACTTTTTGAATTTCTTGCTAGCAGAATGTGGATTTTTCTATAAACAGATATAGATGTGGATTGTTTTTCGTTATTCTTATTGTCTTTAATTAAGATGGAAATTGTTTGATTTCAATTTTAAAAAGAGAGTTAATTGACAATTTTTTTTTAAATAAACAACATAATTTCCTGTTTCACAGCAGTTCACTAAATGATTAAATTATTCAATTTCGAGATTTATCAGCATCACTAATGCACTTGATACATTTTATTTATCAATATATTATTTAATAATTACCCAATGTTAATTTCAATATTTTTGCATGCTGCATAAATACTACAAGAATAATAAAGCTTACAATATATAAATTAAAAACATATTTTGTATAAAACGTCTATAAATATCTATTTAACTTACATTAAACTGAGATTATTATTGATTTTACATCCAGTTTCTAAATATTTTAAATCATCCGATTTATCACAGACATACATCCTAGAACCCAAATACTATTAAATTGCCAGGTTGTGAAGCTACAGAAATTAAGCAAATTAATTGTTTTAACAACTCAAAAAAAGAGGGGGGGGACCTCTTAATTTTGTCCACAGTCAATGACGGGGTCGACACCTGAACTGGCATCCCGCTCTCTCAACTACTACTTCATCCCAAGAAAAGGACTTTGATCTTCTACAGATATCAAAGTTTCATAAGTCCCACAATACGACAGGTCTTTAGTGGCACCTGAACTCGAACCTACAACTCGACTTAAACAAAGACGGCTGTGAACTATGACCACTCGGCTACCACAGCCAAATAATGTTCGACATCAAAGCATATTCCAAAGCACATAAATATGATTTGAAATCAAACTGCTTACAATTTTCAAATTACTTCATCATGATTTCTGAAAAAAAATATATATATATATATTAGTCAAGTTCTTTCTTGTTCTTACGGCACAGAAAAATGAAATAATCTGTCTCCAATTCTGGTCATACCATTCACCGTACCTAGGCAGTATCTCACAGTGCTAATTATTGTGACTGTATTATAGGATACATGATTCTCTTATACAATTTGAATTTTAACATGGATTAGAGTAATTTCAAGCTTTTAATGGTGAACTACGGGGGAAATCATGGGTATAAATTTTATAGCAAGGCATTTAAAACATTTTTTAAGTTTGTCTTAGAGGTTCCGCAAAATGAAACCCGTTATTTATCTATTCCTTGCAGAGACAGAGAAAAATGACAAGAAACAGACTGAACGCATGTCAGCGGAATGTATTAATTCACATAAAATTCAGATTTTGTAATAAATAAATTCAATATGAGCAGGATTTTCACGTATGGGGCAAATACGAATAAATAAATAAAAAAGACAGGATTAAAAAGATTGTACATATTTTATGAAAAATAACGTGTTGGAGTATAATGTGGCAAAATAAAAATTTAAAAAAAAATGAAGGCCATCAAATCTCATTCTTTTCTTTTCTTTTTCCAGAAGGATTCAAAAAGATCAAATTGGTGATCTTATTGGTCTTATCTATAATTCACAATTCGTTCTTCAAAAGTTTGCCCTAGACAGATGATAAATGTTCTATGATTGCTGCGGCATTGCAGTAAAAGTAGCAAGATTCAACACTTTTGATTTAGATTTTAATGAAATCTCAGAAGTGTAGACACAGAATATCAGTTTAGTGTGTGGAATGTCAGACTTTCTTCCATCAAAAATAATTCAATGGATTAGTTTGTTGTGTTTGGATTGCTAGGAAATATGTTTAGCTTCTAAGCTTACAAGTGGCACAATGTAAAAGTTTGTAGGGATAACTACCAACTCATTTATCAATTGTGTTATCATCTAATCGAAGTTGTGAGGCTCACTACCTTATAATCCAGTAGCTGATTGCTTAATATGAGTGTGACGCTAATTGAAGAAAGTGAAATAAAAAAATGAATTTAAATCAATACATCGCATGATTGAAGAATCTGTGTTAATGATAATTTTAATTAATAGATTTAATATCTGACAATGATTATGTTAAGATAGATTTGATATATGTAATAACATACATCTTTAAGGTAATAAAAATATTATCTTAATGGTTTTGCTTCTTCTTTAAAGAATTTACTGAAATGCAGTATATTTCAAAATTATTCAACTTCTGAATATGTGTACACTACTGCTTGTATGGAATTGACTTCAAATTAAACATTTTTACTTATAGTTCATAACGGGAGGAATCGATAAATTTCAGTAATTTATATACAAGTGCAATTTCTCTTTTCATATGCAATTATCATTCAATGTCATGATTGTATTCTTTCCGAAAATTTTCAGATTCATGGAATCAATTAATTTAATTTATACTTCGTAAAAAAAAATTTTTTTTTTTCAAAGACTCAAAAATAGTTTCTTTGAAACTTTCAAAAAAGGGGAGTCGGAAATACAATTAACTTCTTAAAAACCAATAAAAATGTTTACGAAATTTCGGAATTTAACCCATCTGAAAAATAATAAAAAATTAAATTTGCAGAGAAAATAAAGAATATATATCTATCTATATAGTTGTAATATTATTATTATTATTGTGTGTATAAATCTCAAAAATAAAGTTTCTGTAACGTTATGGCTTACTTAATTCGGTTGCAAGTCATTTACCAAAAAACAACACTTGACCAAAGTTGATTGACTGACGAATCGAAGAGTACAGAGAACCACGCTCGTGATAATTTTGATTAGTGATCAATCAATATCGATCACACTAGATTATTACTTTTAGAGTCAGACCGAATTTTCGTCAATAATTAATGATCCTAAAACAGAGTTTCTTTCTTTTCCTTTTTTTTTTTTACTTTTAATATGCTGAAGGGGAAAAAAAAAGAAACGCAAAGAAATCAAAACCCCAAAATGTATAAATAACAATCTTGCTTTCATTATAAGAATAATGGGATTGTTTTTGAACAGCAGTGAGACTTTGTAAGGAATTATTTTTTGCTCATTAAATTAGACTTACAGTGAATAACATTCGCAAAGAATTTGTTGAAGTGTGGTCATTAGAGTAATTGTGAAAGACCTAAAATATCAAAAGAATCTTATGATAAAAACTATTTATATTTGTATTTTACTATTATAGTTTATTAAAGTGTTTCTTTTTGTACTTATATTGTTTTTTTTTTTTTTTTTTTTCAGAAATGAAAATGAAATGCTACTTCTAGTACAGAAATATTTTACACAAAGAAATTTAAGGAAAACTTTAAAATCGAATTTATTATTCCGTTTTCTAAATAAGTTGCAGAAGATTGTGATTTTTAAATAAGTGCAAATTTGTTTTCTTTTCGTAAGTTGTTTTAAAAACGCATAAAATGCGGCATTTAGGATTCAATCGAACCAAAAAATAAAAAAAAAAAAAAAAAAATCAAAAAATAATGAAGGTATTAAAAAAAATTCATGTGTAATTTTTATCGCAGTAAAATTTTTCCAATTTTTTTACACCTTGTTTCATTATACAGCAACCTGATTAAAATAGATTAAAGCTTCTAAGGCAACGAATTTGATAAATAACTAATAAATGCATTAATTAAAATTTAAGAAGTCTTAGGAAGAACAAACCTTTGGAGTATGGTTGAACTGGCTTTCGTGACTGAATTAATTTGCTATGAATTATTTATTTCGAAATGTTTTTAAAACGCTGAGATGCAATCGGAAATTTAAAATTAAGAAATTCAATTGCCTTGGAAAAAATATATAAATACTTATGCATAAACAGAATTTTATAAATTTTAGATAAAAATGGTTGAACAGTTTTTAAAGATAGAAATGGAGAAAGTTATACGAATATTTTCTCCTATGCTATAAAAAAAATATTTGAATTTATAAACTGATCATTGAATCGTCATGATTTATTACACATACTTTTAAATAAAATTATATTATTTCAAGAATAATAATAAAATATTTTACGTGTCATTCTATTGTGAAAAGCAAAACATACCCTTTTTGTTGTTGTTATTTTCTTTAAGAACTACTTTTATCTTAAAAATATTTTACGTTTTCACAAATTATAATAAGCATGTAATTTTTAATAAATGTTATTTACGTTTTCTGAAATTATGAGGAGTGTCATTATAGATCCAAATACTAATTAATTTTTTATTCAAAAATTTTGTATTAAATTCTATTAAGTCAATTTTAGAAGGAAAAATTATTTTTATTCGGCCATTTTTGAAGAAATAGTAAAGAAAATAAAAATAGCAAAATGTTCGTTTGATGGAATAATGTTGGTCAAGATGGAATGACTTTCAATTCAACAAAATGTGAGAGCAATATAATTAAGATAATTAAATTAAAAAAAATATTCTCGTATACTATATTAAACCGATTTCATTTTATTTTTATTTAAGAAAATCAGACAGTCAATTTATAAGTGAATTACAGAACATGAAATAAAATAAGTGCTGAATAATAAGCATGTAAAAACAGAACAAAAAAAAATAGTTAAAACCGTGAACTCATGCAATATCACAAAATAAATGCAGTAAAGTAAGTCTTTTCGCTAGAGAATATGATTCACAAAGTATTCAATAAATAATTTTAAAAAGTTTTTATAACACATCCTTTTTGAAGACTTCTATGATACATTTACGCTGGCTAATATTTTAAATAGAGCGTTTAGTAAAAATTCAACAATTTTTGGCATATTGCACAATTAATAAATTAGTCCTTTTTGAAATTAAAAAGGGAACTGTTTTTCAAATTTTAAATTTCTTGCTGCAGTATTCAAAAGACATTTTATAAAAGAAAAAAAAAGCCTTTCCACAGATAATTTAAGCAAGATAAGTATTAAAACATACCATTATATAATGAACTAAATGATAGCTTTGAAATGATTCCTCTATTTTTGATTAAGTGAAAAATTGTTTCTTTTCCCCCAAATGACACATTCATTTTGTAGATCTCTATCAAAATCACATCCTTTTAATGAAATCAGGCTGCCGATGATTAATTCTTATCAGGCAAATGAGCTAACCTTTTAATATGCTCAGATGGTTCTAAATCATCATAATATCTCCATTTTTTAATGAATACTTAAGTTACTAGTTGCCATAGTATGCAAAAACGAAAATCTCATTTTGCTCTAAAGATGTTGCTGATTTTCAGTATAGCTTAATTGAGTTTTCATCTTGAGGTTAGGCACAAATAATATGTTCTTTAAAGTAAAGAGTTGTGTCTTATTCTAAGAAGTAAATTCATTTCTACTAATTCGATTCGATAAGTAATTTAATATAGAACGTTTTTATTTATTACAAGACACTTTTATTTAATATTACAAATAAAATACCTTTTAATATTTTGGTATCATGTTAAGCTTATTGCAGTTTCACTGTATAACGGAACATTCTGAAGAAAAAAAATATCCAGAAATTTGTTTATTATTAGATATAAAAAATTCTTATTCTATTTTATTTAGGAAATCACAGAATTCCGCAGAATTCAAGAAAGTTAAGAACATTTTTTGAAAAAATAGAATGGAAACGTTCATTTGAAATTATTACATTAAAAAATATCTCTGAATTTTTTTCACTTGACTGAAATGGTTCACATTCGATGACTTTAATTTAGAGAGAAAGATGAAAAGAAGATCTAAACGAAAGAAAGCCAAACATATCTCTATATATTCCTGTAGTTTTTTAAAAAGACATTGAAGAATAGATTACATGTACAATTACGAAATTATTTGGTAGTTTAGAAAACAGATTAAAGAGGAACATATTTCCCTTTATTTAAAAAAAGAAACTGGGGGTATATAACCGAAAACATTCATGATTACAAGTGTTTAATAAAATAGGTTTAAAAACATTGCGAGAAAGAGAGAATAATTTTAAAAGACGTTTCAAAAAAAGAGGGAGGGGGGGGGAAAGAAAGATCGGTTAAACAGTTTAATCATTTAGTTTTATTCGCTTTACTTCAATATTAAAACTTTTAGAAATTGTGATATTAAACAAAGTAAAATAATCATCTTTTCTTTTCTAAAAGTATAAAATTCTATGATATCCTTGTATGTGCATTAACACAGTTATCCCAGTCCTTTTTCTTCGTATTGTTATCAGTCTGCTTGAAAATCCAACCAGGTTATATAAGAATTACTGCATTTTTTCCAGAAATAAATTCCATTGAAATTTAATATATTTAATGCTACATGCAATAAATACAATTGCACGATAGATGATAAAAAAAAAAAAAAAAAAAAAAAAAAAAACCTGGCTAAAAATTGCATTAGATACAACAAAAACCATCTTATAAGCATTATAAACTTTTCATCTTAAATTTCATAATACGTGTACCATTCTCATTAACCCCCCTTTCCCCGCCGATAATCCAATTCTTATCAACGAAATGTATCGGGGCCGGTCATATATATCAACACCCCCAGCTTCAAAAGTCGACATAAATAAGTTCACCTACTACAGTCTTAACATCAATTTATCCGCTTAATCCGAGCCATCAAACCATCCAGACTCCATTGAGCCATAAAATTTCACGCTGGACACGAAAAATACATGTTTTTAGAACTTCCCCTCATTCTTCGTCTTGTAAATAGGACCCTCTCTTTAAGAAGTTATACCCTTCGAAATTTATAACGTCCCCTCTGCGGCGGAAGCCTACATAAGATTACCTGGTGATATGGGAATCAATGTCATCTTGGAACATCTAGAGTCGTAAATTTTCTTCTGACTTGCCTCGTTTTCTACTCCCTTGTCCTTAAGGCAGAGAGGTCGTAAATGTCGCCTTGGTGGCGTACATTTTTCTGTTTTATACAACCACGGCGTGACAGATTTGTTGAAGTTTGACTCCGATTGTACATAAGAAGGTGAGAAATACTATTCTGTAAAGTGTTGGAAGACACGTGAGGTGGCATTGTAATTTACCTTAATTCAATCTATTCTATCCCAGATGACGATGAGATTTGCGAAGATCTCAGCTGAAAGTTATTGAATTCCGAAATTAAGTACATAGCTTGGAAGAACTGCATTAACGTTTCGTATTTTGATGCTTTACTTTAATTGGAAAATAGTAGGTTGTGTCATGAATCATTTTGTAAAGCGCTTATGGTGCGGATAAACAAGCTGGCTTAAGTATCTCTGAATCAAGAGAAACAGAAGAAAGAATTTCAAAAGAAAGCGATTGATGTATGCTTTAAATGAAGTATTCCTCCCCCCCCCCAGTTAATAAGAGAAATACGTGGAAATTTTATTTTTACCTTTATCATCATAACATTTTTCAAGTATTCATAAATTAAAAAACAATTGTTTTTTCTCTAAATAGCTTTTATAAATAGTTTCTTTTGGTAACTCTTATAAAAATAAGCATAACTTATATTTAGAAGAGTTACCAAAATAAGAATTTTTGAGTACGGAATTGAAACATAATAGATAAACATAATGTGTTTTCAAGAATTCATAAAGAATATTTTTTTTTTGAATTAGAGCTGTGAAAAACATGTGTAAAAACATTAATTACTTATTGAATAATGGAGGTTTCAAAAACATGGAGTTTTTGAACTAGGTTTTTTTTGAGTTCGTAAGTTCGAGTGCTAAAAAAAGTAAACAATTAAGTGAAGCTTTTTAAACCAGTCCAGTCATACGAAGCATGGATAAATATGCCTTATGTTTACTAATACACTTTATTTACTGATAATTCGGAAATTTTTTTTTGAAAATCATCATGTTTTATGATAATGATGATATTGTTGTGATAATGAAAATATGATATGATTTTTTTAAAATTGTTCTGTTTTATAACAGATTAAAAGAGGGTAAATTATTTTAAAACAAAGCAGGAAATTTGGGATTTTTTCTTATTCTCACGACTGTATTTCAGAAAAAAAAATTGATTCTAATATTAATTTCAATAATTCGTTCACTATTCGAAACAAATAAATATGTTACTGCTGTCCATTGACTAGAATTATTTGAAAGCTTGAAAACCATGTAAAATAAAAATAATTTAATTTTTCCACCAATTTTGCTTTTTTTAAAAATCAAATAATGACAACCTCACATCTAAGGAAAAATTCCTACTCTTCAACTTCATACAGCATTAAGTGAAAAAATATTACAGAAATATGAGTTTATAAAGCAAATAATATGCAGAAATAATTACCTTTGACGAATATCTTTGTCCTCGAATGATATCGCAATTTAGGTACGTGTTTGTTATTACCAAAATTTCGTTACCGAAATGTCTTAATCCACTTGTTACAAATAATCTTTTATAATATCTAGTCACAGTTTTTGCTAACTACTCTCAGGGGCTTGCCTTCTTTAAGTTGGTGCAGGCATCATGACTCCGGGACACCCTATTGGTCTTTTTCTTTCCCATGGGGTTTACTTTCTTTGATAAATGCGGGCGACGCACCCCCGAGATACCCCCAGCGATCCTTCTCTATTTTCGCCCCTCCTTGTCAACCCACTTTTACCTTTCCACCTATTTTTTTCAAACATCTGCACCACAGCTTTACCTTGTTTGGCACTGCATAGCTCCATCTGATTCTTGCTCTATTAAAATACTATCATTCCATCAGTTTATATCAAATTTAGCCAATACGAAATGAAAAGTTTTGACCTAAATGAACATAATATATACATTTTATTTACTTCACGTTATAGATCTTCGATAACCTCTAATTAAACTAATTTTCATTTGATTTCAACCGAAATTTTCCCACTCCATGCGTATATGTCTAAAGTGACAAGTAATTACTAAGATAACAGCACTTCTACACTTTCAACAACTCAACAGAATTCACAGATTTCAACGTGTCACTATTTTTCAAAAGATGGGAGTATCGCCTGCACGCTATTGGGTGTCAGTACAATGCACAGAAGTTGATCATCCGGCCCTGTAATTAAGTCATAGGTCCTGCCGCTGTCTTGGCTTCCATCTAATAAGTATATCCTAATGAATTAAGAACAAAAGGGATGGCGACTAGTTATCAATATAACAATGATAATAACAAAATAAATAAATTCGGTAAACACATACGTAGCGATGGCGGACAATGCGGTATAATATATCATCATATAAGATAACAAAATCTTATAATTAAAAAAAACAGCGAAGCCGCGAAGAGCTAAAGATAAAAAAAGCGAGTGTCTCTAAAGTCATGCATTTCCAATTAACACGTCAATTGGCTCATAATTGGACCGTCTATCCGTCCAAGATTTGACATGACGACAAAAAAGGCCTTTTATATTGAAGAAGCTAAGCTGCGTGTAAGTGGTATGTTGGTGTTTTTGTCTGCTCCTTTTGTATGCCGGAGCTTGTTGGACTATTTGTCAGGTGAGAGACATGCCAGCACTGTGTGGGGAGGGGAAAAAACAGTTGGGCAGAGATTAAAAAAGAACTTCTACTCAGAAGCTTAATTTTGATTTTTTTTTTATCAATAAAAGAGATTTTAATAATAATATTCTTTAAAGGACAAATCTTGAATATTTTGTTTTAACCACTTGAAAGGAAAAGAATGATTGTATCTTTAAGGAAGTGCCGGTATGTGATTACGATGGACTTTGTAAAATAAGAGATATGTCTACGTTAAGTGATTCTGAAAACGACTTAGTCATTGATTTAAAGCTTTCACAACTGGGCATAATTTACATTTGGTAAGAATATCATCCGAAATGAAATAAAAAAAAACATTTTTAACTGAAATTATAATTTATTAAACATTCTATTTACAATACATTATATTACGAATCACAGTAACATAAATCGAAACTATTATTTTTAAAAAAAAAATCGAAACATAAATATAAGCTAGAACTTTATACTTTCTGACAGTTGGTCGAAAATTTATCGTGTTTTATACCAACACGATACATTAATATCACGTATACATTTTAAATGATAATTTTTTTTAAAAAATCGGTATTTTAAGCCAGTTATCATCAAGAACTTTAATAATATGAGTTACAATTAAACTAAAAATACCTTTTGTTGAAAATATATATTCTTTTATAAAATAAAGCTAAAAAATGTTTTAAAGAAATTGTAGTAAAATTCGCATACTAAATAGAACTAGTTTTAACATAGTCCAAATTAGAGCACAGTATGCTCAAGGTGAAAAAAGATAGCAAAAATATTTGTTTATTATAAATATAATTTTTTCTGTCATGAAATAAGTTTAAAATCTCAGGCTTACATGACAAAAAAAAAAAAAAAAAAAAAAATGGAAGAGATTTTTAAAGAAATTCTGCATTGAAGTAACGCACTAGAAACAAATATGCATATTATTACGAAAGACGAGATTAGAGTTTGTGACAAGAACAATTTAAGTAAAATTCTGTCAAAAACACAGCTACTTTCCGAAAGTGCGTTTGAAATTCACTTTAAAAGTAATAGGCATCATCTACCAACAGGTCATGTTCCGAGGTCGCATTTTTGATGGTACGAAAATGGATTGGTAGACGTTCCCTGGCAAGACGCCCGGCGCATGCGTAATGGGCAATACTTGATTTATAGCTTGATGCGTGATGTCGTTATATCCTATGAGAGGAAAGGTGGACCCCGTAACAGCCTAATTACAAACCGCAGAACACTTTCCTCAGCAATACGAAACCAGGGACATGACAGGAATGTAAAAAAAAGTCCTCACTCTCTGTTTCGTATGTTTTAAGTAGGATCCAGGCGCTTCCAGCTATGCTAATCTCTGTTGAAACAATCAGTAAAAACAATAACTTTCTGATTAGGGACGATTAAAAAGATTTAAGGGCGTTTGATTCATTTTTTAAGAGATATTATCTAATCGAAAGAGATTTTTTGACGTTAAGATGAATTACGCTACTCTCAGCTTGGCATCACAATTTTATACATCGTTTTTCCGGAGAAAATACATTCCGTACAATTTTCCTTTTTTTTTTTTTTTTTTTTAAAAAAAAGTATTCGGAATTTTTGATTGATTGCTCTTTGTTAATTCAAGTTCAGTGTGTCATTTTTTACAACATTTTTAATTTTTCCGCATATGTGTTTTTAGGAATAGTTCGGAATCAGCATTTGAAGATTTTGTTCAGTATAGATAATCATGTAAAGTTATTTAAAATTATTCTTTAAGAAATATAATATTATCGCTATGAAAATTTTTAAATTCTTTTTAGTTAATTCAGTACTAAAAGAGATCTAAATAAATTAATAATTAAAATGTAAACACAAATTAAAGATATATCACAAGGAGGACGAGAGGCAGTAATAGCTTAGAAAATATCTAATAAAGTTTTTATAAATAGACCTATATAAATAAAAAAGAATGTTATATTTGGATGTACTGATGATCTTATTATCTTTAATTTTAACAATTGTGAATATAAACCAAATTTATCCTCTTTTCTTTCTTGTTTAAATTTAAAACAAATTAATAAAAATAAAATGGAAACAGTTTATTTAGACATAAAATTAGAAATTATAGATCGTAAAATTAACAGTAATATTTTTGATAAAAAGGAATCTTTAAATTTTCGACTTAATAAGCTCTTTTTCTGGAATAACGATATACATATTTCTATATAAGAAATATAATACTTAATTATATCCAACGTAATAAAAATTTGGTATAAAATGAAGAAAAAAATGCTGATTATAAAACATTTTACTATAATGGCACTTAAGCAAATTTTTCTACAATTTTTTTAAAAGCACATTCAAAGTGTGAAAATTACGTAGCAAAATAAATATGTTTGGCAAATTTAAAATATTCAAGAGTCCACTTAATCATGCATATTCTTATTTGGTAGAAGAAAATAAATAATTTTTGTATCTTACACTAAAAATATTTTAATTTAAATTACAAACAATTGATGGCGATATGAGTATTTCATTTTAAAAATTTATTATATAAGCAATTTGATATAATTTTACAATTTTAAATAAAAATAAATACAGCGCAAAAAAAAAGTGCTTTTGAATTTTTTTAAAAATGATGTTTTTGATATTATAACAGAATTTGTCACAATTTATGTCAGGAAGGACGGGAGAACCTTACGCTATATTGTAAAAGGTGAAATTGTCAGAAACGATGCTAGTAGATATTAGATATTGATAATACTCAGTCAATTTGGATTATTAACGGATGTTATAGTTAATTATCAACGGATAAAACGTGATTACGCAAATTTGATGAAGTTAAGAAGTGCAATGAATTGAATTAAGGATAGTGATATGTAAGTGAAATAGAATTGAAAGGAATGGAAAGGACAGAGAATAAATAGAAACCGGTAGATGTTAGAAAAGTAGAAATAGAAGAAAATTGCTGTTGATTGGCTGTTATTGAAATCAGTTAGAAGTGACTCCTGGTTCGAGTAAATGGTCATCAGAGTCCAATCCGCCGTTTTCGAGAAGTGCCTTACTCTATATGAGGGAATTGGTAGGGTAGACATTTATTGTTCAATTCTAAGTTTGGATTCAAGCGAATTGAGAGAGATTTGAGCGAGTATGATCTTACATAATCTGCGAAGATAGTCAATAAACTTGTATTTTTCTGACATCCATTTAATTAGATTTTTCACCTTACTAACTAATTTACACTTATGATGTTTATAGAATTAAATAATGAGGGGAAGTCGCTGTAGTTTTATATTAATTATTCAATATTGAAAGAAAGGATAAGAATGCTTCCCCAAGTGTATTCTCTTCATGTAATACTCTTTAAATTCTATGAATTGTTTTACATTAGGTTTGAATGTTTCTAAATAAATGTTATTTTTCAGCTTCAAATAGCAACGTTTCGGGCGAACGTTTTTCTTGCGTCTATTTTGATTAATTCTGTAAAATATTTCAAAAAAAATTTTTTTTTTGGTATAGAATGATTACAAATACATAATTAACAATTTCAAAGATTTTAATATAAAAAAGGGTTTATGAGCTACGCGAAGTCATCTTAATAAAAACAGTTAAAATTTTTATTTTGTACTTAATTCAAAGAAATAAAATTGTTGTACAGAAAAATACTTGGTTCTCTACTGTGAAATTATTAAGTTCTTGATTTTCTAGGTTCTATAACTAAAGTTGTAAGGGTTTTTGGTCGGAAGGAAGACTCGACATAAAACATTTAATTTATTTACTTCTCAGCTAGAAGTCTATCCTATCTCTCCTCTCTCTCTTTTGAAAGCTTATATGATATATATATCAGTCTTAATTTCCATGATCACGTTCTCTACTTCTTCGGAAGCTTTCTAATAAAAATAATTTCTGAGGCCCGAAAATTCCCCAAGAGGACTGTTAGTGACAAGGTCGTGGATAGAGCCGTCGCAAAGTATTGGGTCAATTATACATTTTTTTTCTTTTTGAAAATTGCCTTACAACATATTCATACTTATGAGACTGAACTGAGAAATTGAACTTGTTAAAATATAGTTGTATTTTAGAAAATTATGAAAAATGTAATAAGTATAAATTTCAAAAGTGTAATGACGGAAATGACGTTCATACTATTAAAACTTAAATAGAACTTATAATTATACTATTAAAACTTAAATTAATACTATTAAAACTTAAATAGAACTTATAATTATACTATTAAAACTTAAATTAATACTATTAAAACTTAAATTAACTATATAAAACTTAAAATTCATCAAAATTCGTGATAATTTTGAATTCACGATAATGCTTTTAGTTTGCCCAACTTTTATTTTATTACGTTCAAAGGAAAACAATGAAAAAAAAAAAAAAAACTAGTTTTCTCATATTTAAGTCTAAGTACAATGATATAAATGTTCTTTATAACTTCTATTATTAACTCAAACAAGAATTATAAATTCCGGAGGTAATTTATATTAAAAAAATATTTTTGCTTTGAGTTTTTGCTGAAAAAATTCTTCTATTAACTATTGAAAAAAAATTGTTGCAAAAAATAAGATCTTTAAATGTACTAAAGATCTGATATTTTAACTTCTTATTCTCTTAATTGTAAAAGTATCTTAAGAGCTTGGTGTTTTTCATGTTCATGTATGTAAAAAGGAAATATTTATATAATTGTTAAAAACCTTCACCTGTTAGAATTCACATTGATATTTATTTTTTTCTTTGATCTTCTGGCATTAGATTTAAAAAATGATCAAAAAATAATAATAAAGGCAACTATTAATAGTATTTTATCAAGTAGCGAGAGTTTAGCTCTTGTTCTTGTCCCTTCGAAACAAAGGAAGTTTAAGTTTCTCATCTTGATCATTTTCTGACTTAGCCAAAAAATTATTAAAAAGGGAAAGTAAATAAAATAATAATGTAATCGACATGCATTAAAAAATCATTTAAAATATAAATCTTGTTAATAACCCCAAAATTCGGAAAACAAAACCGTACAAATTATAAGCAATTTTTATTTTATCTCATCAAAAAAAAAAAAAAAAAAAAAAGAAAGAAAGAAATCAGTCCTTGAATGCATTGTCTTGTAATGCATTTGAATGTACAAAAATACAAATTTTGGCATTATTACATTTAAATGGCTTGAGATCTCTGTCAAATCCGGACTCCTTTTTTACAAAATATAAACACATTTTTGATGAATTTGAGTAAATTTAACAGAAAAAATATAACGAACATTAATATATAATATATTGCATATTAAATACATTATATTCAATCTTTCCGTCACTATAGAAAACAATTATTTACGTAACGTCAAATGGAAACTATTCTCGAATTTACAGTTTTTATCTACCGGCAGACTATTCAATTATTTAAGTCAATTATTAATGAAACTTAAACAATTCAATGCATCATTTCTGAATTATTAGGGGTATTATTGGATATTATTTCAGTAGAATAAATACATGTAAATGGAGAATATTTCAGGAATAGATTTGAAAATGGAAAATGGTTACAAAAAACAAAGTTGATTTTTTTAAATTTCATTTTATAATTCTTTTATTTATTTGAAGAACAAAAAATTAAGAATATTGTATATGTAAAACTTGTTAATTTTTAATTGTTGAAATAAGTTTTTAACGATAGTTTAGGATAAACTTGCACCAAAGGGTTTTTAAGAATTTTAACATGTAATGTAAAGCCCACTCTTCATTATTTAATTCAATGTCCGTTGTTTCTTTTAATTAGACAGTTATTAAATGCGAGACTCCAATTGAGGGCATTCAAGAGCAAGATAAAATACTTTATTTATCAATGAAGGATAAATGAAGGCGCTCTCTCTCTTGAATCTCACTTAATTCGTCAATTCTAAATTAGGATCAATTAATAAATTCGTAGCTTACGAATTCGCTGGTTCTGATTCAGTCACTTCACATACACAACGGATTCTTAATCATTACTTGCATTCGCTTCAATCCGCAAAACTAATTCAGCCGCTTCAATCCAAATTATTGTGTCTATCAGGAAATCGTTATCTTTCAATTCTATTTCATTTACATATCATTATCTCTAATTCACTTCACTTATATCTTCATATAATTTACCTAATAACTTTTCATTTTGGTTGGGAAGATATTGTAATTTTATACAATTCAAATTATTATAATATCCCCGAGGTTAGTGAAGAGAAAACCGCGAAGAACCCAACGTCGTAGTATGTCAAATTCTGTATAAAATATTACAATAAGAAATTCATCATAAAAGCTGCATTCATTTCATGTCTTTGCCTTTTCATTTCAAAGTGATTGATATAATAGTTGTAACGGCGTTTGGAAATGTTTTTGTTTCTTAAAAATAATTGAGCATTTTTTTAAATGAGAATCGTGGTTTCAATTGGACGTAATTACATTCACCACTTATTACTACATGGTGAATTAATTTTCTGAATATTCGGCTTTCTAGTAAATAGTCTCATATGTATATGTGCAATTTTTGACTGAATAAAGAACAAATTTAAAATTTGTAAAAATCGGCCAAATACATTTGCATAATGTTTTTAACATAAAATTAAAAATATGCTCTCATAAGAAAAGTACCTTGTGGCTTTTTTTTTTTACAAGGAACAATAATAATAACGTTGATCTATGGTGGGTCCCACCCCCCTCCTATGCATATATAACTAAGTTTACATGTTTATAGGTTAGTATTATTATTTTTTTTCTTCAAAATACCAACAAAAATATAAATTTTTTTATTAGAAAGGAAGATGATAACTGTCTTTTGTGTAGGAATAAAACGTGAAATTAAATTAAGTTTTGCTACATAATTTATATATATTTCTTTTCTATAAGACAATATTTAGCTATTCAACGTAAAGCAAAAGTGCAAAGTTTGTCATAACTCATGAAATTTTCAGTCCACTGAAGTAACTGGATCAACTCGATAAGATTAAGGTCATCTCAGGCATTTTAACACTTCCACCATTTGGGTGAAGAAAAGAAAACGAATTATAAGTTCTGGAACAATATTTACGGAAACACAATTGTGACACATTGAGGTTGAGAATTGTTAGCTATGAATAGAGTTTGCTTAAAATGTATGATTAATGTAGATTTAAATGTGTGATTCATTTATTTACAGAAAAAAAAGAAAGAAATAAAGAAAAAAAAAAAAAAAAAGGAAAGAGTTTCCCCAATATATGTTATTTAAAACAGCTATATGTTATTACACATGACATGTGCTATTTTATACTCCGAAAAAAAATAGTAAATGTCATGTAATCACTCTATATGAGTCCTGTTTAGTAAAACCGAATAAATTTTTAATCAGTTTTCCATTTCTTTGATTTATTCTAAAGCAATAAATTTAACGGAATATGTCAGAAAGATGAGAGTAAAATAATTCCTGAAATTTAAAGCTATATTAAATTGAAAGAAAAGAAAATTTTGTCGATATTTTTTTTCCATTTAAATGAAGTTTGCTTAGGGAATATTCTTTTAATTTAAAAATTAAATCCAACTTCAGTATTTAAAAAAATATAATGGAATGAGTCTGCAATTGAAGCATTTTAATTCTAGCTCTCTGAAAAATTCCCATTTCTGATTACTTTTTACTCTAGAAAAATCTTATTTGTGTAAGTGCTGAAGATTAATAGTAAAGGATTAAAAAACGAAAGAAATCAAAAAGAAAAAGGTAAAAAAAGAATATATTTAAAAATTCCAAAGAATCGAGCTTTTGGGATGCATAATCAAAAGTCATATGAAATTCTTTAATTTAAAAAAATTGTTCGTAGATATTCATATGAAATATTTTCCATGCATAGGTAATTTTTTTTTTAAATCTGACATTTTTTTATAAATACATTATGGAACTATGCGTTATGAAGGTTATGGGGCTATATTACATTTCTTTTACATTGACCCGATTTTTCCAATTTATTTAATTTTAATCCAACAACATGTTAATGTTTATTCTTAATATGTTAATAAAAAGTTAACCCCTTTTATTGTTTGGAGTTATCGCGAATCATATTAGTATTTAATGATGCAATTCGATGCTATATTTGTATTTAATGATTCAATATCTCCTTGCTATTCCCCCCTTTCAATAACCTATAGATAAATATTAAAATTTAAGAAACGTATATACATAATGGATACTTTGGATACATCAAACACATCACAGATAAAGTAAATTACAAGAAGTATTTTAAAATAATTGCACTCATAGCAAGGAACTTCTTTCTTCGAATGCGTGGTAAAATATCGATAAGGTTAGATAACAACAGAGCGCCTTCTACAATAAACCCGAACAGTCGAAGAAATAAAATGGCTGTCTTATAGAAGTTCGTTCAACTCCATTTAAGTACAGTGTTTTTCTCTGATTTATACCAGAGAGAGATTGTAATTGAAATCATATCTGTGGCCGAGAGGGGCCGGGATATTTATGGCTAAAGGGCAAAAATAAAAAGTTTCTCTGTATTTCGATAGTCACGAAATATTTGCATTATTTTTATGTTCTTCTGCCAAGATGGCTGCCATGACGTTTCAAGATTTATAGCTTCGAAAAAGAAATATAGCATTCCGATTGCGTATGCACGAATTTTTTACTTATTCGGCTGCTTCTTTTGTTCATGACTGAAACGTTAAAGTTTGATTTCTTTCTAATTATGACGAATCGGTGCGTTTATCTAACAGGTTTTTACAGGCCATGTAACAACTGAGTATTTTAGAGATTGATTTTCTTACGAACTTTCGACTTAATTTGACCGTTATCATGGGCCTCTCTCTCTCTCTCTTGGTGTCGAATTAAATTCGCCGTTTCCGTTCGCCCTTGAGCAGGAAATTATAGAAAACGAACGACACACGCATTATGAAGCATGTTCTTCACACCATCTCTAATCGTGTATTCAGTATAATTTTTACCTCGGGTGTTTTTACCTCAATATTTTTCTTTTCTTTAATTTTTTCTTCTTCTGTCTAGCAGCATTTTGTTTGCAGCAGACAGGCATGAAAGAATGGAGGAAAAAGATAAACATATAAAAGATTATGATCTAGATTAAATACTCTAAAAGATATTAATTTAATAGAGTCTAACAATAACGATGCATTAAAAACTTAACGTTATTTGAACTCAAAACGTATGTGGTATAACTCAAATAAAAGACATACGTGTTTCAAATTTTAGAAGGGCACAAATTTCGATAAAATCATTCAAATTTATTTCTATTGCTTATAGATGAAAATTTTGTTTCATTTTTTCCCTTCAAATATTGTTGTCTACTTAGAGCTACACATTGGACTACTGATGATGGATCACAAAAGATTTAGCAACATGGTAAAGCGATAAAGAGAGTATTTCACTGAGAACTTTACTGACCAAATATTCAACACCACCACTCGAGAGTTTTTAGGTTCAGTTGTCGTTCATTATATAAAATTCGACAGCCTAATATAGCAGGAAAATTAATTTTTAAAACAATTTCATCTGCTGAAGGCGTTATTCATAATTTAATCTGATTCTTTCTTTTCAATTGGTAAATGTATTGGGGAATCGGTTTAGATTGCTTGATTTGGTCACATTTGCAAGCTCTACAACCTGTGACCTCCGAAGATCGCCGTAATGGGATATGAAGTTCTTCCTCAGAATACTGTAGTGGTGGGGAAGTTTCGAAGAGATGCTACCAATTCAAGTATCGACTTTGTCATTTGATTAACGCTCAAAATTGCGAAGTCCCCCATCAATAAATCTTCCATAACTTTAGTGATGTGTAAATTTAAACACCAATTTCTTGCAGATTTGCTTTCTCTTTCTTTGCTTATAGATAATAACAACAATAAGAGAAAAAAAAAATGTTCTATGTAATGCGTGTTCCAAAGAACCAATCTCACCATGAAAGGGACTGTGTTCTTTCCTCCACATCAGACTTGGCCTAGCGATCTTAGTCTCGAACTCGTGGGCGACATTGCTTCGTTGAGTCGTGGATTCGAATCCTAATGCCACTAAAGACCCGCCGTGTAGCGGTCTGATGGATGTTAAATATATTAAGACTCTAAGTCCTCCTGTTGACGCGGTGTAGAAGTTTGGAGAGGCAGGTGTCACTTGACCAAGGTTCAAAAATACCAATAGTCTTCGTGTAGCTTCTAAGTGAGACGTTAATGAACAATCATTTAAAAAAAATCCAACGCATTGCAAAGAGCTTCTTAATTGCATATATATAATAGATATTATTAATGATTGTTATAATATCCTTATATTTCTAATTATTGTTATATGATAGCATTGATAAAAGTACTTAGAACTAAATAATTTCATTAAGGACTAAACAATGAACCAGGTATTCAGGTACTCTTATTCAAAATTCAAGGTAGTTATATCGATAATATCTTTACTATCAGGAATCATTTTTAAATTAAATAAATTTTTAAGTAATTAAATAATGCAGTATTTATAAAAGATATACAAAAAAAGTTATCCATTTTTTGTAACATTTTACGGAAGATTATATAACTGAGTTTATTTTCACTTGTACTATCTACAAAGATTAATAATTTAAGTTACTTGTATATTATTTCAGCAAATCATAATTATGTGAATAATATTTATTCTAACTATATCAAGACTTATTCTTTATTTTAATATAATTTTTTAAATTATAATATGACGTCAGATACTTGAAAAAAAAACTTTTTTTCATGACTTTAAAATAATATTGACAGTTGCGTTTATTCTTTTGTACTGGCAATGAGATCAAACATTGAAGCTAGTTAAGGGATGATCTAGTTAATTATGATTAAAAGTCTAGTTTATATGGCCTGATGTATTTGCAACAAGATTCGCTCAATCAATTAATAGGATTTGGTAAATTGCATCAAAAAGTAGGAGTTTTTTTTTTTTTTTTTTTAAAAGTTTTTGGATAGCATCAAAATAGTACTGATAATTAAATTTTTTCGCAGAGAACTACAATCATGATTCAAACTTGAAATCAATAGAGCAAGCATTTTTGTAGGATGATGAAAGAAAAAAAATTGAAAAGAACAAGTGGCAAAAATATCAAAATGGAATTAAAATAAAATTGGTTTAAATATGACATTCTATTTCATCGAATTTCACAATCAAGCTCATCTTTACCAAGTTGGTATCTATAATATGTTCAAAATCAAAACAGCAAAACATAATAAAAAAATTTAAGAATATTTTTACATTATGCTTTATGGATAGAACTGCAAAATTACAGTCATGACCATTTTTATACATTTTAAAAATTGTAAAAAAAAATAATAATATTTGTGATAATGTTTTGAAAAAAGTTTATCCGACGAATTAATGCATTAATAAAAACAAAAGCTTTTTTAGTGGCTAATGAAGAATTCTCAATGTTGAAACGTATTAGAGTTTAATGATAAAAAAAAAATCTTTTTTTATTACCTGCTAATTTTGTTTTAATACATATCTCGTCCATAAATGACGCGTGTTTGATCATAGAAAATGAATTTCTATATTTTTCCTAGGGTAATATGAATAATTTCGTAGTTTTTATAGATGCAAACCTACTCACTAAGCACTCATTTGAATTAAAAATAGCAGAATTTAAAAACTGATTTAAAAAACCCAAATCCAACGCGTGACAATAATTCGGAAAAAAACCGTGGTGAAACTTACCATGGTAAGAGTTGTAAAACTTATAATAAAACGATTGAATACTAATATTTCTAAGCGTTAGGTTTCTTGTTTTTGAGTGGACCAGGTGGTCAACTTAATAGCAGTCAAATTAATAGTAAATTAATATTATTTGAGTTGAAATTAAATAAATAGTTGGTATACATACAACTTGCGAAGAAGTGAGGTTGGTTTTTTCGTTGATTAACAAATGGTACATTTCGGGACTCAAAATTAAGTCATTTGAAGGAAGTGGTCAAGGAAAGATATAAAACATTACAAATTCATAAATAATTTATGTAAATATAAGTAATGAATATTAATTAATATTAAGAATAATATCTTTATGTATAAATTATAAAGTTTTGATTCAAAACACAATATTTATTTTTGAGCTTACTTTAGTAATTAATATTACCGCAAAAGTATTTCATGTGGTGTTAGCCACACAAGGGGCTATTGTTTTAGTTGGATCACTTTTGGGGTACCAGATCATTTTTCAATTTTTTTATCTTTTGCTTCAATTTTTACATGTGGCTTAAATATATTCAATTAAATAATTCATCGTTTACTTTAATTTTAATTACATGTAGCTGATATAATACTCCCAATTTAATAATTTATCGTTTTCTTTCATTTTAATGTCGGAAAAGTTTACTTTTTTCAATTTCTCGATATTTCATTGTTTACTTTAATTCTTATATATAATTGAGTAATTTAAAAATAATTATAAAAAAAGCGCATCTTGGGGGGCTAAATCTGTTCTTTGCAAAACTTTGCATTGAACTTTTTGATTTTTAAAAATAATTTAACTTTTTAAAAGCATGTACTAATCTGTATAAACGTACATGTTATGTAAGTCTTTATTGTAAGGGTCAAAAAAAAAAAAAAAAAAAGAAAAAAAAGAAAAAGAAATATCGGATATGGCTTAGAAAATTTTGAAAAAGCGCTGATCTATGTCTAAACAATTAAATCACAACATTTAATGTAAAGTAACTGAACAATTGGATACTCTTGAACATTCTTTAATGACAAAACACACATACAATTCGATATCGAAAAAATTTTAATGTTTGAGAAAGAAGTCTTTCAATTATAATACAAACGGTATTTTTTTTTTAAAAAAAATAAAATATGTATAATTTTTACACTATCAGACATACCTTTGAAGCTTTACAAAATTTTAATACTTCGTTAATATTCTCGTGAAATGCAATAATAGGAATTATAGCTATTGATAAAATGTATTAGATGCTTATATTTTTACATGTTCGTTTTTTGTCAAATTTATCCCTTAATGAAAATATTAGACACTTCTTATTTTATCCAAAATAATCCTATTTACGAGACTATTGAAATGTTTTGATTTTTCAAAATGAAAAGGATTGATAATAATAAACTGAAAGTTTAACTAAGGTCTGACTTACAATAGCTTAACTCTTTTAAAGATTGTACGAGCCATTTTTTTTTTAAAAAAAATTAAAATAAGAACCCAACTAATTCCCTCTCTAACATTTTTTAAAATAAGAAATAAAAATGAAAGTTTACCCAAGCACTTTCGTTTAATAATAACAGAATTATATCTTTTTTTATGCATACGAGAAGATAATTTTTAGTAAACATCAAAGCTTCGTGGCAGGAAAGGAGGATCACGACATAATCATAATATATTTACTTAAATTTTTTAGTACATATTTTTTCACTTTATAATCTAGTATTTGAAAATAAAGTGTCGGCGAAATAAATCCTTACTTTAATAAATGCAGAATTTTTTAATTACATTATAATTTTTTTAAATATTTCGTAAGCTATTTTTACAATTTTTATCCGACCAGTAGAACGTGCGTTTACCCAAAAGAACTAGTGAATAACTTATAAGAATTTTCGGATGCATTAAATTATTTATGTTTAGGTTATGGTCACAAAGGAAAATTATACTTCCGAACAATTTTCAAAAGCAAGTAAAGAAAATAGATTTTTTTTTCATATAAAATTCCGTATTTATAAATGACAAAAGGAAACAAAACAAATGTTTTAAAAATCATTAATACCGTATATTGTTCTTTACTTTGAAACAAAAGAATCCGACTCGTTGCTTTAAATTTCTGCAGTAAAAAAAATAAAAATAAGACCGATAAATTATCTTTTAAGTTGAATAACCGAATTGATTACATATGCGATATGTGCAGAAGCTAAAGAGAAGAGAACAGAGTTATTTAATTCCTACAAAAAGTGCGAAGGATATGGAATCAAAATATTAATACTTCCTAAACACACAAATTTATGTCGTTTGTAGATCGTAATAAATCTTTGATTCTCATTTTGTCGAAAGGCTTTTAGCAGTGATGAAATTCAGCCTACGCAAAATGTCGTCGACTCGTAAGAGCAATGTCATCTTTAAAATTGATGTTGCCATTCTTCAGTAGACTTAAAAGCCGTTTGCGATCGTTTTCATTAAACTGCAGTGCGTGGTAACATAGTGATGAATTGCTAAGAATACATAAATGCTCTTATTTTATTTTATTTATGGTTCGAAGTTTCTATGTCTATGTTTGAGTTATATTATTTATTCTGTAGTTATATTTACGCGATAAGAAAGTGACATTTTATGGCGCATGTAATTGATCAAAGCATTTTGTGTTACAATTTAACATTTATTATGTTTCAGTTCTAAAACACTCTCCTGTTACAGCTTTACTCAAAAGTTGTGGTGGTGAATATTGAATTTAAAAAAAAACATTTATTACAGTTTTGTCTATTTGCTGTACTAAAAAAAAATCTAGCAATTTTAAAATTTTAAAAATCTACAGATTCTATTTTTTCTGAAATATTCAAAAATTTATAACAACCACAAAAAATTAATTTCGTATTTAATAAAAATAATGCATCTAATTTAAATAATTTGCATTATTTACACACACAGTATTGTTTGCTTTAAGTTTAAACTTCAGAAGATGTATAAGATGGAGCAAGAACGATTTCTTTAAGAAATTTGGTTATTTTCATCGAGATGAGTTTTTGAGGAAATTAGAGTAAGGTATGAATGAATAATTAAGTTCAAACATAAGCTAATAATAAGTTCTATACTTTAAATAAATTTGAAGGAAGCTTGGTTTTAGTAAGTTCTTGCACATAACGGTGTTGATGTTAGAAGAGTAAGATTCCAATTGAAGTGTTATTCTCAGTGGGCTTAAGAAATTACGGGATTAATAATTGATTATAAAATTCTAACATTTTCTGATTAAAGAAATCAAACCAAGATCGACGAAAATTGATTGATCAGGCTAAATATGATGAACATTATTAAAATTAAACTAAAATAAGGCACATAACTCGAAATAGTTATCGATTCCAAAAATGAAATCTGGAGACAAAACGAAGTAGAGAGACGGCTTCCTAGAAGATTTTTTCAAGGGAAATTGACCTAAATTTTTGTGACCCGAGAAGAAACCTAATAAATAACATATATTTTCTTATATATAAGTAGGTGAGGGACAAAATTAATTATTAAAAATGCAATAACTCTGCATTAATTAAAAATGTATTGGCTCTTTATCACTCGATTTCCATGGGCATCTAAGATTGAATTTTTTTTTAACACCTGAAATTGATTTTTCTGAAAATCTGTTCTTTTTATCTAAATCAATGTTTAAAAAATATTTGAAACAAAATTATGCTACACATTTAAACTCCCAAATATATGTGGATAGATATGTAATAAAAAACGCAATTTTGGAAGCGTTTTTGTTATGACATTGAACAGGCAGGGGGTTAAATAATTATTTTGAATAATTCACAACGTTTCCAATAAATTCAAATCTATTTTATTTATGCTTTGCTTTTTCTTACTAGATATGAAAATGGAGAACTTAAATTTGCAGTACGGGAAATATGTAATAATTTTCATGAATTGAACCAATATATATGAGGTTTAGGTATCTTACTTTATTCAAGGAATAATAATTAGAATAATTACAATACTGGTATAATTATTGAAAAATTGTGCATAAAAGTTTTACTCTCAATTTTTATTAACATTATCTGAATTACATTTTCTGTACAGAATTGTTAAGAAATTCTTCTCGCATACATTATTCTTGGGTCGATAAATTTAACTACATTCACGATGAATAATAATAACTGAGCAACAAAAATGTCAGATATTTTATAAGAAAGAAAATTAAAAGGGAAAAAACTGGTCAAGTCTTGAAAAAGTCTGATAGTTGGCAACTTTATCCTAAGGCAACTTGGTTATGGTTGAGAATAATTTGTAATAAAATTTTAAGACAACAAAGAGAGAAAAAGTGAAATATCATTAAATGAAGGTCAAACATAAAAAATTCTAAAAACTCATTTATTCGTATTTGCATTTTAATTTGGCATTGAATTCTTTATTCCTCATTTGGCGTTTTCGATTTGTTTAGTAATTTGTTTTTCTTTCTGACTTTTCTAGTTTAATTATTGAATTTTGATCCGTATCCGGATGGAGAAACTTAGATTATTATGGAGAAACTAAACAATGGAAAATTGTACGGCCCTGTGTCGCTTCCTGTTTTTCAATGACGAATGATGGAAACTATCTCTTCAGAGTTCTCCCACAATCAAGAAGGTCATTAGAAGAAGCAAGCATGTCATCAGAAAAGTATTTAAATGAAGGACTCCACAAAAACCACCATTTTTCCCACAAAGGTACACTAAAGCTATTGTTTTTGTAATCAGAGATATTTTAGTGCAATGTAATAAGCACAAGAACCCCAGTAAAATCTTTTTCAAGGAGTACATTTTAAGAAAAATGGTTATATATTTCTTAGGAAATATTCTTTTTTTTTCATAAAGGAACTTATTTGTAATGATCTTTCTTTATATTATTCATAAAATAACAAGGACCAGAATTTAGTACAGGGTAAATAGTAAAAAGGTAAGTTTTTGGATAAATTAGAAATGTATGTTGCCAATGAATCTGTAATTTTTAAGCTTGTCGAAGATGAAACTAGTTATTATACTTTTAATAGTTACAAAATTGAAAGCATATGAGACATGTACGAGTTCAAAAATTATCTAAACTAAGGGGCAAAGGAATAAGAGCATAACCGTATTATATATTATTTTAAAATATGAAAAAAATGTCTTTGTGCTATGATATACAAAAAAAATTATGATTTTAATACATAGAGAACAGTTGGCCAAAAGTAACGATTCAACATTTCACATTTATTTTCGAAATATACATTTTCTTATAGCCAGATTAAATTAATTACGTAATAGTTCAAGATATTTTTTCTATGAAAATATTCATATTAGAGAAAAAAATATATATATTTCATCATTAATCTAACTACTTTAGAATGTTTATAAACAGTTACTGTAGCTTTTTTTTTTTTTTTGAAAAAAACAACTTGTTATAGGAAATTTATACAATGAATACGTTTATAAACAGAATTATAATTATTAATAACTGTCTTTTTACAAAGGGATTTTATTAATCTAATTTGAAAAGAAGGCGAAAACTTTTAAAAAAATGCAGAAATTTTCAATTCTATTCAAGCTTCGAGACTTTTATTTTCTAGAAAGATAGTACAAACCAGCTGATATAATAAAAATAAATAAAATAATATTTTTCGAGTTTATGTTACGAACTATTATTCTGATAGCATGCTGAAGCAAAATTTTACAAGTTACTTTTATTCAATGAAAATTGTCTTAAAAAAGCGTTGTTTGTATTGAAAATTTTTCTTACCTTCACAATCGGATGAAAAACAAATACATTTTACTTACCTAAAAAAAGAAAGAAAATTCAAATTAATTTTATTTTATTTTTCAATATTAATTTTATTTATTATTGTTATTCAATAAATTGAAACATGTTTAAATTCGATAATCATTCAGATTTTAACAAAATAATATTTTAAAACTAATGCTTTAGTTATTCACATAAAATTATTTCAATACATAAAAAAAAATCATTTTTTTTTCTTTTAATACTCCTCATCAACGTCTTAACAATCTGCATAACCCTAGAAACAAAATTCGTTGTACAGATATCGTTTAGATAGAAGATTTCAAATATAGAATTTTTATAATTGTAAAAAACTCTTGTAATGAAAGAAAGTTATTTATATAGTTTTTGAAATTAAAAGAAAAACAAATGTTTTATCCAAATCATATAAATTTACCTAAGGTCTCTAAACCTTTTTTTTTTTTTTTTTGTCTGAATTTATGAAGCAGGATGAAATGATTAAAACATTAAAAATATTCTTTAAAAAAAACTTTGCACTTTAAAGTGTAACATTTTTTTAAAAATAATTGTTTATTTACTTAATTGTTGTTTTTATTCTTGAATCAGAAATGAAAAACGAGTTTCTCAAAACTATAAGTATATCTGATGCAAAATACGATAAATAAGTAATTTTTTTAAGAAAGAGTACAGATTCAATTTTATACTAAAACTACAAATAAATAGTTTTACATTTCTTCAATAAAACTTTATAATTTTTTTTTTAAAAAAAAAAGAATAAAAGTTATTCTTTAATTCCACTATCTGTACTACGATCTACAGTAAAAAAATAACAATTAAATTAGAAATTGAATTTTAAATTATTATTTTAGTGTTATATTCGTAATTGCCGAATTTTCAAGAAATATTTATAGAAAATTTAATTTTAAGCGATCCATCATTCTTGAAAAAAAGCAAAAACTCATAAAATCAATAAATTTTTCCTTAAATCGATTGCGTTTGAATACAAGGGAAAAAAAGAACCCCATTCTTCAAGCAAATACTTATCTTTCCCAATCCCCTCCCTACTCTTATATTTCCGCACACTAAGAACTTTTGTAATAACATAGAAAGACAAAGCGTAGCATTTATTATTATGATTCCAAATCATACACCATTAAAGGAAAAGAAAGAAAAAATACAAAACAAAAGGAAGGAACGAGTCCTTATTTGAAATAATTTGTGGCATTTTTTCCCTGTTGCAGCGTGATTCAAATGCTCGGCGTGTACCAACGGCCCGAGGCATAAGATTCGGTCCCCTTTAAAGCATCCCAAAGCGCCATCTGGTGCAAATGACTTCACACCTCGGTTGGCTCTAATTGGAAAGAAATTACAGGGGTCACCAAATAAATAGCTCACTTCAATGACAGCTGTGGATTTCTCTGGTCTCTCGTCTTTATTTCATACGTGCTCCCGTTCGTGAAAGATCAATAATTTACTTATTTCTTTTGCAACCAGATGGAAAAGAAGATTGCTTGGCTAATTTACTAAATGATAAGAGTAAATGTTGGAAGTTAGGCAAAGAAAGACTTGCCGTTCACAAAGGGCCATTGCTATTCCTTGTGCTTCTTCGGCATCGTGTTATCGTTCTTGATTCTTGCGCCTCTTTGCGTGATTGAGATACATCAGACAGGTATGAAAAACCCTAAGTTGGTCGGTATGGCAATCTTTTCGATGCTGGAAACGCTTCGTACACGATTTTTGTCGGAAGCAAAATTATCCTGATTATTCTCAAATGAGCTCTTTATCTCTTTCGACATAACTGATTTCAGATAATCTGATTATTCTGAAGAAGAATTTTCCCACTTTGGTAATAAGATTAAGAGTCAACAAGACAATTTAATTTGTATCTTATCAGCAACTTTTTTTTCAAATACGTTCACGTCTCGGGCATTTTTGTTTATTGAAATTTGAATTGTTATAACGATCATATAAAAGTTTAAATAATGATGCATTTACTTAATGCTAATGACAAAATTAGAGCCTAGGGGAAGAATTTCTGTAGTAAGAATAAAAAACTACAGAATCTTTAAGCGCGATGATTTTTCAAGAGCTTTACAAAAAAGTGTTAAAAGCAAATGAATTTTTCTTAAAAAAATGCTACATTAGCATTTTGAAGTTAATATCTGGGAATTACGATTTGAAAGAGACTATTATGATGATATACTAAAGGTATTAAGTCTTCTAAAAAAAAGCAATAACGCTTGAAATTAATACGAAAAAAAAGTCATTTTTCCACACCTTACATTCTTCTCTCTTCTTTTGACATTCTAAAAATCTTGTTTCGCATGTCACGGCAATTAATAGGAATTAGTCTTTGTCCCTTTTACTGAAGATAATTTAATTCTTAATATTTTCTATGCTGTTGTGCGCGCTCTCTCTCCTACATTCTCAGAGTAACTAATTGTAAAATTTTTGAAAATCTTGAATGAAAAAAGGAATATTGAATTTATACGAAATTTCTCTAATATCAATCCTAAAATAAAAAAAACTGAATATATATGAAATCAGAACGTAATTATTAATCACTAGAAATTTTATTTTTCTCACTAAGTATAGGTAAAAAAGGATTGAATCACTATCTTTCTCACTATATTTCATTTTCAACTTGTAAGATATAGGTATTTCATGAATATATTTCAAGATTTCTTCTTGAAATTGTATTGTTATCTCAGTTGATGTATGTTCATAGGTGTTGAATTGATCCTTAACCTTGTGAAGGTCAAGTATTCGTTCTTTTTTAACTAGTTAAAATTATTCGTAACTTGTTCGAACGTGAATGCAAGGACAAGGATACTTGTCAGGTTAAGAGAGAACTTGAGTTGGAAAAAAAATATACGGATATTTTTTGAGTATAAAGCAAAAATAATTTTTTTAACAGAAATGTGCTTTTTTTTTTTTCAAAATGTTTTCAATTTTGATAGTATTTTTTCAATTTTTTTGACTTACACTGGAACATTTCTCACCTTTTTCTATTTTAAAATTTGCTGTAATCTTTGAAGTGTTTTAAGTAATCTTGACTGTTTTCACTCCTTAGATAGAAATTGCATATTTCATTAATTCAGTGCTGAATTAATCTGTAATAGTTCCAGAGATTTTTAGATAATTCAGGCATCTTGCAGCTTTTTATAATTAAATTATTCATAAGATGTTATCAATGAACAAAAATTTATGATTTGCAGTAGTCTTTGCAGAATCCTAAGATTTATTTAAGTGCATTTTACGCAGTATGTGACCTTCTCTTTTTTTGCAAAAGAAATTAAATCAGATAATTCATAGAAAAAGGTTAGCTAGGTTTATTCGATATAATATGCTCTGAAATGAATTTTTTGGAGCTAATCTACGTAAAATTGGAATGAGACGTGTATTGTTTTATGATGACCTCTTTTACGGGTAACTCTTAAGATGTATTAAAAATAATGTTTCTTTCATTAGTCAGTCTCCCTTTCGAAATTCTTCTAAATGGAAAAAACATCGGTAGCGCCCATGGGGGAGGAGCGAACGCCCTTTTCTCACCTTGCAAACGATAATAACCCATGTTTCTTTATTGTACAACTCCTACTTTAATTTCGAGTATCCGAGTTGAGTTCTGCAACACCCATATAACAATCCATGTTACAGAGAACAACACAGCGGTATCAGTACATGGTGGACGCGCTATTAACCACACCCGGATGGACAGACAGCTGTTCAAAATTTGAGTAATAGATGGCAAGAGGGTGCTCCTAGTCTACAGGGTGCACAGGAAAGCTCCCTTCCATCCAGCTTGTAGAGGTGTGAGGACGCTTGTCAAGGAACCTGCCAAGCGGCTTAGGGTTGCAACAACGAAAACGGATTCTCATTTATGTATGTAAGCATAAATTCGGATCCCTTTTAAATTCCTTTATGTTAAATGACAGAAGTGTTTAAAGATGATGATTATTTTGAATCTTTGTTGAGATTTTAGTTTTTTTTTTATCGCTGATTTATGACGCAGAATAAAATTAGACGTGAGTCATGTGGCTTATTTTATTTTATACGTAATGCAGTGTTTGCGATGCATAGACAGAGTGGTAAATTTATTACAGTTATTTTGCTAAATCGTTCATTATTTATTCTGTTATTCATATTTTGTTTTTCATTTATTTCTTCCATGGGTATCTAGCATGTATTTTTCGTATCATATATCTAAGTAATTTACGTTTCGAGTGAAAATTTTTGTTGTAATGGAAAAGTTGTGATTGTAAATTTTTTTTAAAAAAAGTGAAGATTATGAGGATTAAATATATGTAAGGATATATGAATAAAATTGTACAAGTCACTATGAAAGAACTTTGAAATTTGTTTTGAGTAAACGTAACTCTATAAAAGTTAAAAGAGTATTATCGGTAGAGTATCTGGAAATTTTGGCTCTTTGTCCGATGATATTTGAGTTCGACATCATTTACTAAACTTCATACCCCACGTGAATACTTAGAGGCCCAGTTGTGCTTAATGTGTAGTTACTAACCATTACTTCAGAGGACGTTTAGGGGGATCAAAATTTGAACCCAATTAGCACTTCTCTTGCCAATCATTTGACTACTAAATTAAACTAAAATTAATTAATAATACAACTAGCGAATGTTACAAAATTAAAATAAAATTCAAAATAAATAAATAAATAAACCAAAAACATCAAAGTTAAAAAAACAGATTGTCTGAAATCCAAATATAAAAAGTATCATATATATATATATATATATATATATATATATATATATATATATATACTCATGGACAAAAAAATTAGCGTACCAAGAAGGAGTCGTTAAAATAAAACGAAATTGTCCATACGTAATAACTACTTAGTTATAAGTAAATGATTAGAAAATAAAAAAAAAAAAAGGATCATTTCTTTCAGAGAAAAAGGCAAAAGAACGGTGGATTTAATACCCTGTTGAACCCGATGTAGCGTGAATGCACGATGCGATACGATCGGGCATTGAGGCATACAAGTTCTGTATGATGTCTTGAGACATTTCGTTCCATATTTGCTGTAACCTCGCCCCTACTTCGTTCAAACTCGTGGGATACCCAACTCGCCGTTCCAAATGATCCCAGATATGCTCGATTGGAGATAAATCTGGGGATCAGGCAGGCCAAGGAAGGGTAGTAACAGTGTGGAGACAGTCTTGTGACACCCTTGCTGTGGGAGGCCGAGTATAGTCTTGTTGAAAAATGGCTCTTGGGAGCCGTTGCATGAGTGGCAACACGTGTGGTTGCAGGATGTCATGGACATACCGCTGGGCTGTCATGGTGCCATGGATCAATACTAGGGGTGACCGTGTAGTGTAGGCAATGCCCCCCCCCATACCATCACACCAGCTATGGGACTGGTGTGTCGCTGTAAAGCAAAGGCAGGATTGAGGCGTTCACCACGGGGTCTCCACACACGAACACGATTGTCATCACTGCTGAGATTGAATCTGGATCCGTCGCTAAAGACGACCTGGTTCCATTCCGCTGCAGTCCAGTTTCCTCGTGCGCGGCACCACTCCAAACGGAGGCTTCGATGGGTGGGCGTCAAGGGCAGCACACGTAATGAGAGCCGCGATCCCAAATGTCCTTCAGCCAGGCGCCTTCGTATGGTTCGAGAAGACACAGGGGCCCCTAGTGGAGGAGCTACTTGTGCTTGGATGGCGGCCGATGAAGCAGTTGGCTGTACGCGAGTATTTCTTACGATGTGGCGGTCTTCTCAACGACTGGTCTGTCGAGGGCGTCATGAGCCTGTTCTTCGTGTAAATGACATCTCTCGGATCCACTGGTCCCAACACCTCCTCACAACACAATCAGAGCTGCCTAATTGACGAGCTACTCGCCTAGCTGACCACCCAGCTTCCATCATGCCGATGATTCTCCCCCTCTCAAACTGCGACAGCTGCTCATATTGTCTTCGAAAACGGCGTAATGGCCTGTCTACCTCAGCTCTTACTTTGTAAACGATTCAGCACACTCAAACAAGCTTTGGTTACCTGTTTTATACTCCACGGAGAACGATGTTAAACGCCCTCTACCGGCTATACGTAATGCGCTATCACGCTGCATTTCTAATAATTTGCATATCTCCCCGACATGTACCTTCATGCCAAGTTTCGTTACGATCCCGCAATTATTTCCTGGGGCGCTAATTTTTTTGTCCATCAGTGTACACATATATATATATATATATATATATGTACACTGATGTAATAGTACATATTAATAATGTATATAAAGTATCTAAAATATAGTGAATTCAAAAACAAATAAAAACAATTAGAATAATCAATTTTTTAATAGTTATTTAAATTATAAGGATTATAATTCATGTTTGAATACTTAAAACATAGAGAAAATGTTTAATTTTTTTTTGAAAAGATTAAATTTTTTTTTCCAATTAGGACAATAAAGAAACAATGTGAAAATATAAAGAAATAAAAATTTGACGTTTCAGGCTTGGGACTTAGACATTTAGTTAGACATGTTTTAATAAATGCAAACAATCCACCTTTGCATTTATTTTACAATAAAATTCAAAAATAAGTACAATAAAATTCATAAATTCTAAGAAAACGGAAGAAATAAAAAATTTTTCCATGATATAACACACAAGAATATAAAGAGAATACAAAACAGAATCATTTAAAGATAACTACCTCTAAACAGCTTACTTAAACAAAGATTCACAATGCCTTATCAATAAAAACAGAAAGCAATTTAAACTTAAAATCTTAGAAGTAATACTCATGTACTTCCAAAATATAAATAGTTAATGATGGAATCTAGAAGCTCACACCCAAAAGGACAAATAAAGGAAATATACTATAATAACTTCAATAAAAATAAAATTGTAAAATAACCAATATATTTTTTTTTGAGGGAAAAAAAAATTTAAAAATTAGCTAATACTTAAACTAAATTTTTTTAAAAAAAATTAAATTGAAAGAATAATGCACGTATTGCCATCTACAGTATGTAAATAGAATTTAAAAATAAATATTAGTCTAAGTAATCGAACAATTTAAACTTTAAGAATACAATAGCAGAAGCACCTAAGAATTCCTGAATTACTTAAAAATTGCATTAAATTATTTATTTTATGTACTAACCTGGACATTTTCACTGCATTTAAAGCAATACGTAACTGAACGAAGCATACCA
>BMAW01104991.1:419244-442973 GCA_019974015.1 Nephila pilipes
ATTGATGAGGAAACAGCATTCTTTGTTGGAGTTAAGATTATATTATATTTACAAGATTATCACATATATTTACAAGATTATCAAAATTATTGATGAGGAAACAGCATTCTTTGTTGGAGTCAAGAATAAACTCACGATTTGTCTCTAAGGATCCAGGCATTATGACCAACAAATGTTTTTGTCATTATCGAATCTATCTTGGTTCTGACTAAGAATCTGTTCTCGAGAATAGTTGGCGATGATTTCAAGCCACGATCAAGTGACGAAGAGATGCCTAATTTGGCTATCACTTACATGTCACGCCAAGTATGGACTTCGGGGTCCAGTGGAATTAAACAAGCCTTCAGCCTTCGTTATTCCGCATGGTAATCTTTGATGAAATTAAGACTCCAAATTCTCTACGACTCGTCTCTAGAGTCTCCTATCATAAAATTTGCAAACTTGAGCATTAGACTAACGCATCTCCAAGGACAGAACTGTGTTTTTGAAAATATTTCCTCTACAGGAATTCAATTTGAATAATAGGAGCTTATGGATGTTAAAACCAGGGATACTTGCATGCGACCATACAACATAATATGACAATCCAAGAGCTAGATAAACTTTTAGACATCATTGTTTTTATTTAAGTGTGATTCTAAAACTAGAATATCCAATAGATGACGTTTACCACTGAAGTGGTATTTCAACAAATCAATCCATCACTTAGATATAAGAAATGTTTATGATGATACTGTGTAAATTTCAAATTTATTTTGAATTTTTTTTATAATAATGATTTTATTTTAATAAAATTTGAATATATGCTATTACCTCGTTTTTGATAGTCACTTTTGATTCAGGAGTTGATGAGCGTGGGAAAAAAAAGGATTCTGATATACTCGTATAACTATCACAAAATAATGCAACTTTCTTAATTATGTAGTCTAGTTACATGAACTATTTTTATTGAAGCTCCATTCGCTAGTAAGGAAATTAATTCAGCTTTCCAACATAAAAATATTAAAACTAAACATGGAAAAGCATCAAAATTACATTTATTATTCATAAAGTTACTATAGCATTTAGTATAATTTAAATTTCCTAATGCACAAAATACTGATATCAAAATAAATAAAACAAAACAAAAATTAAAAAAGTGAAGACACAAAAAGGTATAAAGATGTGAACATGAAAATGATATTACTGTGTCACAAAGAAATATCATACTTTTAAACTTGTAAATTTTAAAATAAAATATCTACAAGAACTGTCAAAATTTTTGGTATGATTGAATTTTTTTATCAGTTACATTATATTAAAATTACTATTATGTATATAAATATATAATTATTATTAACACATTAACTAATCTTAATACAGGTATCAATGAAATATGTACTGATCATCTTCAAACTAAATCAGAGATTTTCAAAAAAGAAACATCACTGGACCGCAAGCTGAACAAAATGCAATTTCTAAGTCTATTGCGTTTAGTTAAAGAAAAAATAACTGTTCCCATTATCTTCACATATGATAATATTAAATGTGCTAATTTTAGGTATAAAATTGTTGTTGTTGAGAATAAAACAAACATAGATGCTTTTGTGAAATTTTTTTTACTCGGATTTGTACCTTGATAGTGATTTTGTATCAGAATTTAATTAGTTCTGTATTTTTTATGTTACACTTATTGAAATATCTCTACGACTCAAATAACAAATTTTAAACAAGAAATCGAACATGTTATCAATAAAAAGTAGACTATAAATTCTTTCTTATACATTTATCTGATCGTGCTTCGATTTAAAATAAAGATGGAAAAGGATCGTATATTATTTTCTTTAAAAAAACGAACGTGTTTTTAATAAATATGTCTTTAAATTAATTATTTTTTATTTATTATTATTATTTGTTAATTTTTATTCTTTTACATACAAAACTTCGCAAAAATATTTTTTTTTTCATATATTTCGCTTCATATAAGTTTGTGAGATTTCAGTCGACCTTTTTTTTTTAGACATTCGAGATATTTTAAAACTTCTCCATGCAGATAAAAGTGTTGTAAAAATATTTTGCCAAGAAAAGAGTTCTTTCTTCTCATAAGCAATAAAAATATAGCTCTTTTTTCAGGATTCCCAAATTAATTCGTGAAGAACATCTTTGTGTTTTATGCAGCTTTCCTAGTTACAGTATTGTATGGATACTGAGGGATAAGTATATTTGCTTGAATGATACATATCTCTACAAGTAACGCTCGGTAAACACATATACAGGGGAAAAAACATCAGTGGAACCCTGTATAGGAAGAAAGGGTGAGATAACCTAAAATACCAGGGTGGTATTCCCTTACACTACTGTTTGTGAGCCCGCACAGAAGCCCATCTGTTATCTCTTCAAAAGAGACCGAAAGCAGCATTTGACTTCACTATTAGTGGAACTCTCTTCCATTTCCCTTCTCACACTCCAAGCACCGCTGATCACTAAAAATGCATTTATAGTTTCCAGTTACCCACTGCAACAGTTACTGCTCTGCGCTTTGGGAAGTTTTTCCCAGGGGTGCGGAAGTCTAAAGGAGGGTGATAGGGTATCTACTAAGTGTTTGATGCGAGTCGTGAGCATTTTTTAAAAAGGGATGGATATGTTTTGCTGTGTATGGTTTGTCAGTATGGGAATTTTGTGAAGAGTAAAAATCAAGTATTTCATCCCCCTTTTTAATGCCTTATTTATAAATTTGAAAGTTTGTTTGTAATGATGTAGTGATGGGGTGGAGATGCAGAGGGGGCACAGATGTGAGGGACAGCAGAAAGCGGCAGTGCTGGCAAATCCTGCCTGCAGCGCCAGGAAGTGGTCATCACCTCAGATAACTGTATTGTCATCAGGCTTATGTAGAATTTCAAGTCAATTGGGTAAGTAGAAGTGGTTCAAAATAGAATTGAAAGATTTGGCCTAAACAAATACATCTATGTGAAGCTAAATAAAAGCTTGTCAAATATTTATTCCAAATAAGGAAAAAAGTTTCACTTTTTGAATTTCGAAACGGACTCGAACGGCCTTGATCCGCTGATGTCATACAAAAAAAAACAATTTGTTCGTTCGTTTTGATTTTTTTAATTTTGCAAATGAACAAGTTATTAATGTGACGGTGAACAGGTGATATTTAATTTCTTCAACTTTTTTGTTACTTAGAAGAGCGGTGCAGCTTTGATATTGTTTGTTTTATGCTTTAATAAAGTTTCACGTGTGTCTAAATTGGTTAGTTGTTGTAAAGTCAAGTTTATTTTTGTTTTATACAATTCGTCGAATATATACAGAAATGTTAAGGTAAATTTTGTTTTGTATATTTTTAAACTTTTCAATGGCTTTGCCGTTTTACCCTCGTGGAATGTTATTTATTCGTTTTAACGTTTTAAACTATAAATAATTTAATTTTAGTGCATTCATGATATTATTATTTTTTATTTATATAAAGGGCGTCAAATTTAGGGTTTGTCCAAGATGGCAGAAATCCAATTTACGCAAATGTTTATTTCTTTATTTATCCTTTCTACAAACATCCACATTACAAATTTTAAAACTGCATCCTTACAAATTTTTTGGGACGCTTCGCTGATGTGTAGAAGGAGCCATAACCATATCCCAATTTTTTTTTCTTTGTCAAATACAGGGGTTGGACAAAAATATGGAAACACCTTTTAAAAAACACGTTTCTTTGCTTAATATGGTGTAGGAAACCCGTTGGCATCCAAAACAGCTTGCAGTCTTCTCGGAATGGATAAATACAGTTCCTGTATGTGTGCCAAGGGAATATTATACCATTCTTCCTGCAAAACGGTGGCAAGTTCAGATAACGATGTTGGCGGTGGATAACGAGAACGCACTTTCCGTTCCAATGTAGACCACAAAGGTTCGATAATATTCCGGTCTGGTGACTGTGGTGGCCAGGGGAGATGGGACAAATCCTCCTCGTGCTCAGAAAACCAGTCCTGGACAATGTGAGCTGTGTGAACAGGGGCTTTGTCGTCTTGGAAGACACCATCACCATCGGGGAACAAAGTTTGTACCATGGGATGAACTTGATCTGCTAAAATGTTCACATAAGTCTTGGCAGTCATGTGCCCTGACACAGTTATCATGGAGCCAGCAGAGAACCACGATATGGCTGCCCAAACCATAACAGAACCGCCGCCATGTTTCACTCTTGGCAACAAGCAGTCTGTATTATAGGCTTGAGATGGCGTTCTCCAGACGTAAACTCGGCCAGAAGTGGGAAACAATGTGAAAGAAGACTCGTCAGACCATATTACACGCTTCCACTTCCCTATAGTCCAGGCTTTATGACTTAAACACCACCTTTTCCTGTTACGGGCATTAGCATCACTGATGAGTGGCTTCTCAATTGCAGCACGGCCAGAAATTCCCTGTTTATGAAGCTCCCTTCTAATTGTTTTGGTACTCACAGGGTTCTGTAACACAACATTCATTTCAGCAGTAACTTTTGCAGCTGTGGTCTTCTTATTTTTCGTCACAATTGCCCTTAATGATCGTCTGTCACGATCACTCAGCACACACTTTCGTCCGCGCTGTGATTTAGCAGATGATGTTTTTCCGCTTTTCAAATATGCGGAATAAATCTTCGATACAGTACCTCTTGAAACACTAAACACCTCGGCTACCTTACTTACGGAAGCACCTACCATACGTGCTCCAACAATTTGCCCACGTTCGAAGTCTGTTAACTCTGACATAATGCAATGACAACCTCACATAACAGTACTCCGACAACAACTGAACTGTTTAGCACATTTACGAAGTTGTATAGGTGGCGTTAGTAGTCAAAAACGCCAGCGCCACCTACATATTTCATTAAAATCAATCTTTCTTTTCAAACATGCATTTTACAAGGTGTTTCCATATTTTTGTTCACCCCCTGTATATTTTCGTGATATTTTCGTGCCTCTTTTCCGTGTTTTCAGTACAGATGCAACCTTTTCTTCCAAAATATTTTTTGAGAAGTTGCTGAAAAGTTAAAAGTTAAATTTCTAATCATTTTTAAACACAATTTGATTCTGCTAAAACGTAATGGTTAGTTAAGACATAATGGAGCCACATTAGATTTGTTCGAAGCTCAATCTGTGTTAATAGAAGTTAAAAAGTTTTAGTAGTTGGACGGCAAAGCGCAAAGATGGAATTGTCCGTTGGTACTCTACAACTACGAATCATGAAGGTGTGAATCTCGAAGAGATGTCTCTGAAATTCGCTTTAAAGTTCTTAAAAATTCAATGTTGAAGTGACCGAGAAGCAAGATTTTGTCTGTACTGCACAAAAATCGGGCAAATTTTACGCCATATTTTGTCATGGTTTTCGTTTCATTACCCCTAGCTCTGGTGCATATTAAATTACATGACGTCATGGTCTATTTTGCTTCTGACAATTTATACTAAAGGGAGTTTTCTTTCTTTTTTTCAGATTGTTGTCCTTATTCATTGTTTGTTCTTGGTAGCAAAATAATGATTTTTTCCCCTAATGAATTGCTGTAAAAAATATTCTTTCAAAAGATAAATTTTAATTTTGATCTTTGTTTTGAATGGAAAGCCATTTAATATTGTTTTTCAAGAAACTTTTCAGATTGCTTTTATTAATGTTTCTTCATAGTTTAAAGTTATACTCATTTATTACTTGAGGAACATTAAAATTTCTTATATCAGTGGATATTTGGTAACATTCAATTGTCATTTTAGGAGAATTTTAAGAAACTATTCCAAAATTTATAAGTAAAAAAGTTGGCATTGTTTGTCTTATTGACGGGTATAATATCGTATGAATGAGAAAGAAACATTCAAGCAGTTGTGAGGCAGTCATTTCTGCTCATCTTAGAACAATCTCAAAAAGCAACGAGTATATTATAATGAAATGAGGAACTTGTGTGAGAATTCTAAGGTTGATTACTAGGTATAGAGTCAGTGAGAAAATTCAGGATTGCACCATCTCTGGAAGTGGAGGTCTTAAAATGATCTCGCTGAGAATAAAGACCTTTGATCTATGCTAATGAAAGCCAAACGACTATTTTTTTCGCCCACCCTTACAAATCCTCTTGAAGCCCCGACTCTGATTTTCGACAGGTTCACTGAATTGTAATCGTGCTACTCGACACGTTCAGTTTCGTTAAAAAAACACTCAAACATACGCAGTTTTTGAGTTTTTGTTGCTTTGGATAAATTTATAATAATATTTATCTTTAAATCATCAGGATTACTTATAAATCAGATACGACCTATTCAACAACTGTATTTTCTGACTTTACACTGATTTTGTGTTAGAAAATTTCCGAATTATTTGGTTAAGTAGCTAACGTCACTAATTCTTATCATTATGTATCATCTTACGAAAAAAATGACTTTTAATGAAAGTATATTTTACAGATGGTTATCAAGTAAAAATAATCTAAATTGCTTTGTATATTGAACGGCTGTCTTTTTCGACTCGACTCAAAAACGCCAATATGCCTCATAATTTTGAGCCATTCTCAGATGACGAGTTTGACACTTGGAATATATCCTTTTACTATATCCATACCAGACAGACACGAGGACTTCAATTCGACGCGCGTCAACTCTTGATAATGTTTGTTTTTTCTGCGAGTTCCGAACTTGCTATTCATGGATACGAGTCCATTGCTTTACTAGCTAGGTGACTTCGGCTTCAAAATGCATCAGATAATGCTTCAAAGTTAAGGAAATATTGCGTTATTCATTTTTTTGGACAAAATATTCTTAATTTTGCTTGAAAACTATTACGCTCTTTGAAAGCTAGGTATCATCTGAATTATTGTAAGAAAAAGTCTAATTTTCTTCTTTTCTGTTTATCGCCAACCTCAGAAAATTAATATCGAAATATTCGCTTGAAGCGATATAAGTTTAAATTTAACTTGCAAGACGTTTAGCAACCAGAGTTAATCTCACAAGATGTCATGTAGCTTTTATGTTCAGGTACTACTTTTTCAAGACATTTCGACCAAATTGACATCAAAAGTTAGCACATATTTTCTACTTTATATATTGTAAATTTAAACCAAACACATGAAACAGATATAGTACGACGACTATAAGAAAGGCGAATAAATAGATTATTCCCAGCAATTTTTTTTTTCTCTGCTAGCTTCAATTCAGTCTTTCTCCAAATGCAGCAAAACACATTAAGCTATACCTTTATTACGCAAAGTTAAAGTAAAACTATTTTTAAGGGATTGAATTCATATAAAAATGTAATAGAAATTTATATTGCCCAACGAAATTAACAGTCCAACACAGAAGCAAATTCAATTAATTTAGAGATAACAGATTTGTTAGTTTACGATAAAAAATATATTCCACGTCAATATTTAGGTAATAGGAAATTTGAGATGAAAAGCGAGCTTTTAGTCCAGTGCAAATCAGAAATACGAATTTAAGGACATTTAAAATTAAAACTAAATAAAAAACACACACACATTTAATCCACAGATAGTGTTAAAAGGAGAAAATGTTTTTCTTCTTTCAGTTCAATGAATTCTTGTAAAAATAAATTTTCACTGGAAAATATTTCACAAACTGTTATTCTTTATTTTGTCGTTTCTCTGAATTTCTTTTTGTTTATGAAGCTTTTTTTTTTTGACGGTATAGATCAGATTTCTTTTTCTAGTCTTGCTCAATCAATGTTGAGAAATATGATCAGAATTTCGCTTTTCATTCCCTTTTTTGGAATTTTTTCGAATTTTTTCGTCCTTTCCCTTTCGTGTTTTGGATTACATTCCGACGACATCTTAGCGTTTTGAAATATTTTTGATTTAATATTGGAGAGTAAAATTTCCCATTAATTCTTAAAAAAAAATAATAATATATTTTAACAATTTTTTTTAATGCAAATAATTACTTTTCCTTAAAAAGAATAGGAAGTTGTGTGTAAGAAAAACTACTTTAAGCGCTCAATAGCTCTCCTGAAAAGATTTTAGCATATATGATGGAACAGATAGATAATTATTGTATGGGAATTATTCATCTCCGTTACAATACAAATCATAAACAAATTGAAAAGGGATATAAAAATTCAATTTAAAGTCCGAAAACTACGCTATTAGGAATACTCTTTCATTAATTAGTAAGTAAATTAACAGTGATGAATGCAAAAATTAAATCCAATTGAAAAATATTCTTTAATCATTTCAAAATAGTTTTTCACACAGGTACTTAATTTCAAGATAATTTATTCATGATCAGATGTATAAAACCATTAGATTAATTAAGTCATAATAAATTATTTTTCGAGTATAAAATTTAAAAAAATAATCCCGAATCAAACTGAATAAAAAATCAAATCTATGAATTGAGTGAATGCTTGAACACCATAATAAGAATCAAACACTGTTTAAAGTTATATTCAAAAGAAAAATTTTTTAGATTCAATCAAATGCTTTATTTTTTAACTATGACTTAATCTACAATATACTAACAGATATGGTATAAGATGAATTTCATTTAAAAATACTATAAATAAAATTCAGATAATCTCTTTCTTCAGGGTTGCTTATAATTTAAATATCATATATTTAGAAGCGACCTGTTGCATTATAATTCAGATATAAACTCCCACATCCTCGGTAAAAAAAAATCGGAAAAAAACTTGAAATTGCCAAAAAAATCAAATAAAGTTTAATTTTGAATTATTTAGCTCTAATTTCTTTGCATTATAGTTTTAAAAGGAAACTTTAAAGAAACAAAGAGACATATTTCAGACGAAAAATAAAATAATAATAAAAAAAAAAAAAGACACGGAAAATAGTATCAAGAAATGCGAAAGAAAATTTTTTAAAATTTTAAACAAATCAATTATTCAACCGGATAACGCATCCTACATCTGAAAATATTGAAAACATCGAGAATGCTGAAAATTTTTTAAGTGACAGTAGAGAAAGAGATATACTCAGATAACTTCACATATAAGTTTAAAATTGATTCAGATTTGGTGTTGTAATAACGTTCAAATTTTCCCATTCATTACGCACATTGGAATGGTGTTTTAAACATCAAATTGCTTCTTGTTGATAAAAGTTTTATAACTTTTTATTAAAACTATTTTTTTTCCAACGTGGAAGTATTTTGTGAAATCATTCAGTGTCAGATAAATTGTAATATAATTGCAGCTAATCACACTAATCAAGAAAAAAATTATGAGTTTATATTATAATATTATTCTAAAATATTTTCTCTGAAATAATTTGAATTTCAGACTACTAAGAATGTTTTTAAGAAATCTACCAAATTTTTTTTTTGGATGCTTTATGCAAACGTGACTTCTTCTGTTGTGACTTATAAAATTATTGTTAAATTTTTTCGATGTCGGGGAGTTATAAATATATAACATTAAGCAATTTTTAAAAAATACTTTATTAAAACGAAAGATGGATGTATTTTCAAGCCAAATTGTAGTTAAATTAGTATTATCAATAAATCATTGAGGTTTTGAAAATAAGAAATGTTACTTCTTTTAATATACACAAATATTTGCTCGTTTTTGAAATAATTTATATTTAAAAATTATGAATTAATTTGTAATTTTTTTAAAGAGAGCAATTGAATTTAATAATGCACTTGTTCTAACAATCTAATTATTAAGGAATTGTTAGGAATTACTAATTTGCATTCATTAAAATGGGAAAATGTTTTGGTTTTATTTTATCTCTCGAATAAGGAAGAATTTTCTATATTTCATTTAACGTTAGGTAAAAAATGCCTTTTTCATGATAATTATTTTTTTTATCTACTATGTCGTGATATTTAGTTTTACGTATTATTTCGTATTTTGAATTACTTAAATTAACTGCAAACAAAAATAATAAGGACATTTTATTTTCTAAAAATCAAAATAAAAAAAACAGAATTTTTAATTTATTAATAATTGCAAGATATTCAAAATGAAAAGCAAATGTGGTTATCAATACTTAATTGGGAAAATAGTCTAAAAATAATTTCACACCATTTCATGATTTGCAACAACATAAGTACGAGTATTGCTGTATTTCCATTCTGCATGAATTACGAGTAATATAATTTAATAATAATAAAAAATAATATTCTGCCAACAATATAGGAACTGTAAACTAAAAATAAGAATAATAACGAAATGTGTGTGCAGTATTTCTAATTCTATGATAAAAAGGTTTAATTTAAGAAAATCTCCTTATATTCATATCTTCATTGTTACTTATCTTTATTTCTTAATTTCATATTTACCATTTTATTGCTCTTTATCTAAGAATTTTATACATTAAAAAGCTTATTTTACATATTGCTCATTTACTTTCTAAAAACATTTTTTATTCACTTTAATTTTGTTTAAAAGTCACCAAGTTTATGGCGCGAATGAACACGACATTTTTAACCTTAGTTTTTTCAGGGATATTTAAAAACCAACTTCAATTCACGCCCAGATGATCAAGTGCTTCAAGTCGTATTTTTCCTTTCATGTGTGTCGGCTATTCCTCTCATATTTTTAACTACTTGCAACACGCAGCAAACATTTGTGAGGTGAAACTCGTAGCTGTATATTTCGTGACAAAATATGCAGTAAATTTCCTCAGGGATAGTAAAGCGCTACTTTTAAGATCACATTCAGAAACATTTATATACTTTTCAAGTTAATATTTTGGCCGAAAAAAGATTTTTTTTGCATTTTGCGATACGGGTGGTGGGCAGAATACTATGTTTTTGTCTTGCTACACGGCTAAAGGTCAGAATCGGTACTGAATTTTTTCCCCTTGTCAATGCCCTGTTAAGTAACCATCTATTTATATTTAGTTACAAAACACCACATTATTATCTTTAAGATAATTCTGTTGATAAATTTAAGCATACAAATTTATCTTACCCTAAATCCTTTGTTTTCTTGGTAAAGAAATAAGATGATATGTATGCTACTGTAGAATAATGATAATAAGGTAGTGCAATGGCTCTCAACCGTTTTATTCACAATTCCTGTCCTTATACATTTCTTTACTTTTTGATCACAGCTAAAAGTTTTTATGTAACCAAAATACAGGGTTATTCAAATTGATTTATCCGATTTCAAAATTCTGTATTTTCTTGAATAAACGACACGGAATGATGATTAATACATGAATACAAAGAAAAAATACAGAAGTTTTATATTGTGAAATGTAGATGGGCCTCATGTGTTTTTCGTGAAGCTATTTGTCAAAAGCTGTTTGAAGCTTTCATGGAGCTACCTCGCAGCTGGATTGGTTGCAGTGGATCAAATGCCTTGATATTACACAGCTGGCCCCCTAAGCGACCAATATGGTTCTACGCGATTTCTTCCTTTGAGGATTTGAAAAAGATAAAGGGAATGCACCATCATTATCCAGAAATTTATTTGAACTTAAACAACGTATTTCTGCTCTGTATAATCAATAATCACTGACATTTTACAACGTGTTTGGTAAGAATTTACACATCGAGTCGACATTATATGTGTAACTAAAGGATGTTGCATTGAACATTCGTAAAAAGGCTTCTATCTTTTCCCTTTGCATGCATGTATTACTTTCCGTTCTACGTTATTTATGAAAATATAGAATTTTGAAATCGATTGAATCGTTTTGAAAAACCATGCCCTATGAATGTTAATGATCGTTTTCTGAATGCCTTCATTTTTTTCCCCAATGCAACAAGTTTACGTATCCACCGACAAGGCAAGTGAATTTGTAATTTGAACGTGAGACTATTTCTATGAACTAACTATTTACTGACTGTTTCTATGTAAATGAATCGCTGAAATAACCTCAGTTACTTGTAAAATTTTCCTTCAAATACTTAGAATACTGCATTTTAGAAAAAAAATTTGCAGTAAAGGTACTTTTTTATTCCTTTAAAAATTAATTTTCTTTCCGGTTTGCAGAGTTAACCATTTCTTGCTAGAGATACTTCTCGTACCTTAAGGAATATACTCGCCAGTTTGAGAACAAACAATACAGTTTGATATACAATAATCCTAAAATGGAAATCCGATTTATTTATTTTAAACCAAGTTAAGAAGTTTAAAAGATCACTACAGAGTTACGATTGGGGGAGAATCATTACCCTAACATAAGATTATTTTCTAAAATAAAAACTTGAAAATAATCTTTTAACGATATGAATTAGTTCTAGAGCAATAAAATAAGTATTTGAGCAGCCGAACTCGAACCTCGATTCTCTAATTTATTTTTTTTATACTACGATCTTACAAATTAACAGAACTTACGTGATTACATATTTTAAAAGAATTCTAAAAAAATTACTAAACCTTATATTATAAGTACTAAAGATTAAACTACTGAACCTTATATTATAAATAGTAAAAATTTATCCCTTTTTTTACGAAAGTCAAAGTTATTAAGGTTTTTTTCTCCTAGAAAATAGTATTAATTTATATTAATATAAACTGAACCTAAAATTAATTTTTGTTTCTTTTTTAATTGTAAAACACTCAAACAAATCTTTTTAGTAAGAAATATGTTTTATATTCATAACAAAATATACTTAATTTCAAATTCATGTTTTGTTGTGAATATAAAACATTTATCGCCTTTTCCAAATAAACATAAAACACTCACTGGGAAGGCTAAAATTTCCTATAGGTGATCTATCGAAAATAAAAGGGCGTTGATACTTTGTATTCGTGATAACTCTTTCCTTCTAGTGTACATTTACTTACGTCATTATTTTTTTCTAAATTAATTTAAAAAGATCCAAATGATTTACTCTTAAATGTATTAATAGCAACTTAAAAAAATCTCAACTCAACAATGGTACATTGATCAAATTATTCTAGTTTTTACAGTAACAGATTCACAGTTTAAGTGAAGCGGTGTACCTAGCTAAAGAGACACCCAGAGAAAAAAAAAACCCTCATGTTTATTGATGACCACACAAAAAAAGCAAATAATTCAATTTTGATTAACATTCAACTGCATCTCCCTACCTCTAATATGGGCTTACGCTCGACAACCATGAGAGTCTTGGAGTGGATTATTGAGGCATCTTATCGTCATGGGGAAGGTCTCCCCGAAAAAATGCAACTTGTAATAAACATAAGTGAGCATGGGAGCAAAAAATAAAAAAGAAAAATCCCCACCAATTTTAGGATCTAGTGGGAGATTCTTCTGGAGCTTTGTATGACCTGAGATCGGACGATGCGGTAGGCTGATATCGATTAATTCAAAAGACCACGAGTATTTTGGAATGAAATGCTCGAGTGTTCGGCTCCAACCACTTGTGAGAATGGAATGCAAAGGCGAGGTTTTAGGCATGGAATGAGAGCCTTGAGTAGTTGCAGTGTTGGATGACGTGTCCTTTAGAGTGGTACGTGTTCGGCAAGATAGGAAAGCTAAGCTGTACAACGACTTGCAATATTGAATTCAACAGCAGTATTTGCACAGTTCATCGTGACTTTGGATCACATATATGGTCATAGAGAAATTTCATATCAAAATTGCCTAAAGATTATTTGGGAGTCTTAGAATTATTTTACGAGTCTCTGAAATTAATTCTGGATCTTAGGTAACTATGAATCGATGGGGATATTGTAATTTGAATAAGATTGTTAACAAAAAGAAAGGAGATAATGCGTTCATCCAAAATTTTTTTGATAAATACGTTGTAAATGTTTTCAACTAACCAATCAAGAAAAATATTTATATATATAATTATTTATTGTGTTAAGATATTTATTTTAAATTTCTAAGAATTTTAAAGCATTTTCTTTCACCAAGAACGAAATTTTTTTTTCTTCTGTCAAATAGTCCAAGAAACTAAACAATTGATTTTTTATACATAAGAAATGTCGATATCTGAATAGTAAAGGTTATTTGAGAAGCATTTATTCCTACACGCAGTTTTCAAATTTTACGTAATTTAAGACTTGTTTTTGCCCGTGTACTTAGAATTTATCAAAAATATTGTTCTGTAATGAAGTTAAGTTTCAAAACGAAGTCTTACTGTGAAAGCCGACAGAATAATACAGACACTGAGGACACTCATATTTTTATTTCAACTTCATAAACAAGACTTTGGATAATGAGAGAAAAATACTCTGGATCTTGTCTATCTTTTATTACTTTTTGCCCTGAAACTTGTTCTGTATTTTTTTTATTTCATTCTTCCACACAGAATAAAATTCTTAAAATATAGAATTATAATTATAGAAATATATAAATTTATTTTTAAGTAATAAACAGGAAAAATAAAATATAAGTTTGAATTTTAGATTCTGCGAAATTTATTGTTACAATACAAAAATTTTAATTACCGAAATAAAAAATTTTTTTTTTTTTAAAAAAAAAAAAAAAAAAAAAAAGAGCTATTTAAATTGAGGAGACAAAACTTAATTTGCATTTTGATATTAAATTGTTTAGAGCCTTTTGAATTTTGTCAAAGAACATTAGGATTAAACTGCTGAACATATTCATCTTTAAAAAAGGGTCTACAAAGAAGCTTAAACGATATGTAAATGTATATGTATTAATATGTATATATATATATATAATCTTAAAGAAGAGGGGGAAAAAAACCAAAGAAATTAGAAGTAAATTAAATAAAAATTAAGTTATCTTAATACATTGTCTCGGATATTAATGACTTAAAATTGCTAAAAATGAACTTAACTTTACGAAAAATGGCCTGAAACTATTATTTGCATTTACATTTTAAAACTATTTATGTAAATATATTTTCTAACTGAAAGTACCACTATATTACCAATTTTTCAAATATTGCAATAAAAATATTATATTCATAAAAACTGTGGAATGTAAGCGATTAATATAATCAGAACTGAATTAGAAATAATGCTGATTACTATTACAAAATAAAAAATATTTTGAATCACCAAAATTGGTTTTAAGGAGAAAAAAGTTCTTAACAGTTTGGAAGTATCGAGAAATAACCCATAGTTAGAGAAAATGCAAATAAAGGCCTAATAAATAAGCCATTCCTTAATTTAGGAGGTGTGATCAGAATTTTCGTTTATAACTACAGTTTAAGAAGGTATATCTTTCAAATATGGGTCCTGGTTATTTCATACACATAATCACAAAGTTTATCGACATAAAGACGAATTTTCTTTTTACAAAATAGCCTCGATAATTTTGAATTTTGTGACCTTAAAAAACAATCCGAGGAGAAGGTTTAAGTACATTTTCCCTTTTCTTTTATCACTGAATGCATAAAAACATTCAAAAATTACTTGGAGATAAATTTTTTAGTGAAATAAGTTTTTTTTTTTTAAAAAAAAGTTTTATTAGTCTCATTTAAAATTAAAACACTCATTTAAACTGATTTATCTCATTTTACTAAAGCACTTCTAAAAATAATCCGGAACAGAAATTTACTAAGCTTTTATGAATAATACAGATATTGTATAGTGCCTGGAAATTTTCCTTCGTGACAAAAATTCTGTAATCTGAATAATACAGTTTTCAGAGAATTGATACAAAACTTTTTTTTAAAGTAAGATTTCATATGAAGTATTATTTATTTTAAATCATGTATAAAATAAAATAATATTTGTATTTAACAATAGCTAGTTTTAGATTTTATTCAAGAAAACATAATCTATGCAAAATGGAATTCTAAGATAATTGCTTACAAAATTATGCATTAAAGAACTGATGTAATTTGAATCACAACAATTAGGTACTCCTGATTTTTGAATTGTAATATTTTAAAAAAAAGCATTGCTGAAATTTTTGATCTTGTAATTTGAAACAAATCCTATATATATATCGTTTTCAAAAGATAAACATTTATAATTAATTAAATTGATACATGTTTTGTGGTTGTTATATGAGTCTCTGTATAAATGTTAACTTGCTTTTAAGGTTTTTTTTTTTAAAAAAAATATTATTTCAAATTTAAAAATCGTTCCATAAGATATATGAATTATTTTTAAGAGTATCGATTTTCTTCCTGCAAATTCGAAAATACAATATGTTTCTTCAAATGCCCATATATATATATATATATATACACAGAAAAATGAAAAATTTTATATTATATATATAAAAATGCAATATAATGGCAGCAATGGCGAGCGCCTATATGGAACGGTTTTTTTTTTTGAGAAGATTTAGTCTTATGGCATGACACATACATTACTTGTAGTACACACACATACACATACCATGTGTGTGTGTGTTGCGATTTGTTCAAGTTTTTTTTTTTGTATGATTTGAGCATTAATTTCTTTCTGAATTTGTTTTTGTAGTCTTTAAAAAGTTTCAACGTCATTTCTGATAGCGTGTGTTTCGCAATATTTTTATATTACATTTATTTTAGAATGTTTACGTTTTGATCAATTTTTGGCTTTGTTAATATTTTTTTACTTATATTTTTTAATTGGTTGTACAATATTTTAGATGACCAATCATGTGTAATTTGGTTGTTAACAGTTAAAGATTATTACTATGTTTACCTTCTTTTTTTCCTGCGATTGATTTTCTGAATTTTCTGATTTTTGGTTCGTTACTATGAGTTTTTTATAATGTAATTCTCTGAAGTGTGATAATTTGATCAATAATTACAAGTGTGAACACATACTACTCCATTCCAAAGTATGGGACAGTATTAATGACATTATTTCCATTACTCTACATTTTTGCTTTTTTTTCACTTGGCTTTCTCTTAAATATTTTTTGGTTCTTTAATAGATTGTTTTGATTCTTTGATTTTTAGGCATTAAATCTTAGGTTATTTAATTATTATAAATTTTTTTAACTAATTTGCATTAACATTGCTTTATTTTTTAATGATTCCTTTAAATATTTAATTTTTTTTTAATCAATCTATTAACAATACTGATTTGGTATTAGATATTCTTAGATTGTTATATGTTGCATTATTTGGGAACTGTACTATTTGTGTGTTACACACACACATGCACACACGCATATATATATGTGTGTGTGTGTATGTAAAGAGTTTTTGAAATAAAAAAATATAAATAAATCTAACCGTATGAAAATCTAGTTGTTATTATATTTTTGCGACAAAAATAATTTTTTTTCTTTCCACACGCAAGGTCTTCAACAAATAAAGCTCAGGTCTGAAAAGAGGGGGGAAAAATCAATTTCTCTAGACATCGTTATATTTTTTCGCCCATCGATATTGCTTTGTTTTGCTGTATGTGTATCATTTGCTTGAGAAGACAAGTATAAAAGGTTTCAGTGAGTGTTTACCCCACCATCATTAAACCAGAACCTGCAGAGATTCAAAGCCCAAGGCATTTTGGTTGGTAATATTAGACATCTTTCATTCTACACCTATTATTACCATCATCATTTTTATCCCATCATAGCTTTTCTCCTCCCTACAAAAAGATCGGGTGCATGAAAATACTCTTATCCCATTACACAATACCTCCACCAAAGAAACAGTATCAGCGGTATTTTTATACCTTGTCAATACAAAAGAGTTGCCCAAGTCCACATAATAGATTTTTCCTTTCCTATAAACATTTTCACGCATTATACAGAGCGGGAAGGTGAAATCTTTTCTTTACGATTTTACCTCTAGAATCTTTTCAGTGGTTTGTAGGGTGAATGAGAATTCAAGTGTTTTGTTTATGAACTGAAAGTTTTTTTCCCCCCAACTCTATGCATAAAAATTTGCTTCACTTTTTTAGATTATTATAGCGATTTTCAATTTGAAGACTAGAGAATGGTGAGGTTTTGCATTTTATTCAAGTAGGCATGGATTTTTTTCTTAAAGTTGGAGGGTGAGGGGAGATTTTAATGTCTTTCCACGCTATGGAATCTTGCGATATTACGTTTCACACGCCTTCGGGCTTTTGATACTAAATATGGGATATGTGCAAGAATGGAAATTTGGTTAGAGATTCATTTTTCTTTATAGAAAGAAACTAGATGAATTATTAAAATTATTTTTGAAAACTATTTTAAATTTTAATTGAAAAAATATTTTTTTCGTCTAGTTTAGAGTGAATTATTTTTTTCGGAATTTTAAAATCGCAACTATTTAAAAATAATGTTTCGTTAAGGTTTCTTTTTAAAAAAAATTTACAAATTATTGGTATGATTTTTGATGATATGATCTAAAAATTTTTGATCTGGTTTGTTTTTATAGTTATAACAATTTTAAAAGGAATAAGTTTTGAATAAATGGAACGAAAGAAAATATGATTAGAAAAACACAAGCATAATCAAATCGGAAACGTTTTTCGATCACCAGAGAACAAATTTTTAACGGCTGTTATAAAGAGGTATAAACATTGTATTAACAAAATAAAAAGAATTCTAATTAAAGAAATAAGTGTATAAAACTAATCTTTTAAACATTTCTCAATATGCTTTTTTTTTTTTATGTTGATAATGCTTTTTATTTTGAAAGATTTTCAGCAAAAGGAGAAATAGATTTTAGCAAGACTAGAAAACTTACGACAACAATAAAAAAAGTGGAAGATAAGTTATAATTACTATTACACAACCAAAACTAAAGTGATCTGATTAAATTTCAACGCAAATAAAGAAAAACTTTAAAAAATAAAATTAAAAGCCTTATAATGAATCTTTAAGAATAATTTTGAAAATCATTAAGATTTTTTAAGAATCATTCTCACAATATGAACCGATTCAGAATAGAATATCCTTGAAAAAATATATAATTTCTAGAAAGGTATGTATATAAAACACAAAATTATTGATAATTATACATAAGAGGAAAAAAACAGGTCGTGCAATTTTTAAAAGAAAATCAGGAATCAGATTAAAGATATTTAATAAATAATATCGAAGCGAAATAAAAACTGAATTATTGACAAAGTTTTTTAATTCGAATTTCTTTATTGTAAAGCTTTCACAATTTATTATAAGATTTTGTTTTTGATCTATTATTTTTTAATTGGTCACAAATAAAATGATAAAATATAATAAAAATTAATTTTATATTAACTTTACTTTTTGTGTTTCATTATAAACGAAAAAATACATTGCTTATAATGGTATATAATTACAGTATATTATACAGTGCAATTCAAATGGTCCGTTACAACTTCTTATTTATAACCCACCTGTAAGACTAAAAACAACTTCAAAACCATAGTTTTTAAGCAAACAAACAAAATATAATAACATTAAGAGAGTTTATTTATTTCACTAAAAAATCTGCAGCATATAAACTTAGGATTTACTAAAATGACAACCACTAGTAATTTTCAATTAAAAACTTGTTTCACTCAAGTTTCACTCAATACTTATTCAACTCTCTAGGGAGTATAATATATTATTTTCCCTCGGAGAACTCAATTTCTAGCAGGGACACAACAATTGTTATAAAAATAATGACCTGTCATTCATTTTACTTGATTTTTCTATCTCCGTTAAGCTGGACACAAAACTGTGTATTAAAGCGAAATTTTTGCTTCTATAGATTGGATTTTAAATCAATTAAAAAAGAACAATCAAATGCCTTACGGTCCTATCAATTCCTTCCACAATAGCTGTCTAACTCTAAAGTCAAACATGCTACAATAACTTTTTCACACCAACTAAAACTCTATTCAAAGATATCTGCAAGTGAAGGCTTCGTGATCATTTTCTGCAAGCAACGATGACAGGCAAAATGGCACGTAAATTAACATTTCGTTTACTTTACTTGACTTTCAAAATACCCTATGCCTATTAATGTCATACACTTCTATAATTTCTTACCATTACTTTTACTTCCAGAGTAGCTATTGTTATCCAAATCATTTCACTTCCCTTTTGTTGCTTTTTTCCCCTTCTAAATTCAGGTTTAGAAGTGCAATCAGTTCAGTGTTGAGAATCGTCGAGGGAAAAAAACAACTTTCTTTTTCTTTTTTTTTAGTTTATTTGACAGTCAGCTTATTTGAAGAGGGATTGAAGTTGAATTCGGAACATATTTTGCGTGTTGTTGAAAAGTCTTGACATGAGGGAATTTTATATTGACATCATGCGAAAAGTAAGAGTTCGGTGAACTCGAATCAAGTAGAACTACAGTCATTGTTGATGCTGGAATATGACAGAATAACAGACATTCGTGCCTTATGTATAAATATGGCTTATTGTGATACGCAGTTCATTTTTTAACGCAGTTTTCGCAAAAAAGAAAAAAAAAAAAAAATAGAAAGAAAATCACCGAATACAATCCATTTTCGAAACACTTTTAACACTTTTTCGAAAAAGAAAGTACCTTTTAATTATACAGGGTGTAATTATACAGTATCTAATGTACAAGGTGTTTAACAGGCTATATTAATAGGCAAAAATTTAAGAGGTGATATAAAACATCAAACAGGCCATTTTTACCTTACAATACATAGGCAGAGAGCAAGTGTGTGCTGTAATAGAAAGAATAAAGCGCGAGTTTTCTTACACATTGTCATTCCAACCATGGATATATATATATATATATTTAAAACTTTTATGTATATGCATATACAATTTTTCTACATTTTTTATAAAAATATATATATTTCTATATATACAGCAAAAAAGTAGAATCTTAAATTTGAAAACGTTCAAAGTGTTTCAATAGTTTGAATAACTATTACGAAAAACCCGTTACCCAAAGTCTCTCCCCCCCCCCCCCCCCCCCGTGCATTGTCTTGATTCTGCCAAAGGTCAGTCGAGAAGAGTAAAAGAATGAGAGAGAAGGAGAGCAACAAGACGTCAAATTCTTCAATAGAGTGATGCGGAAATCCGGAGGTACCGGCTCAAGTGTCATTTTCATTATTTGAATCGCACTTCAAAATTATTAAGTTCGTTGCCAGTAATACTGATGTTTCTAGAGCACGTCAGCAATATAACCAAACTATATTATTGTTAAATAGAATTTTTAGATTTATATGTTAAAGTGAAAAATTGTGCATTTATATAATTTTTCTAACTTTCATGAATGCGTTGATATTAACTGGTATGCGTTGTAATCATGCGATTTTGAATTCATATAGGGCATTTTTTTTAATCTGAAAAAAATGCTCAGAATTCAAATCATATTTTTTAATATTAAGCGAAAATATTTTGCAAATCGAATGGAATAAGAATGGCCAACTATTTTAAACTCGGATATCAAAAGTATTGTTTATTATCTAGTAAATACATGTTAATTTATTTTTGAATCTAATTAAGCATAGAAAAATAGACAGAAATGCTATTTTCAATTAATATATATTTATAATTTATAGTAATATATTTACATGTGTTAACAGTGCATTACGGTACGGTAGCTTTAACAATTAAAAAAACTTTTATGGCAGAAGTCCTAAGAAGATAGTTTACTTAACGAGTAATGCAGAAGAGGAAGATACCTTAAGAGCAAGATATATACCATTAAAACTGATGCTTAAGATTTTCAAGAGTTTCAGTTGCTTCTAATACAATCAGGCCGATTATGAGATAATGCCACTGAACTATGGAAAAAAAAAAAAAAAAAAAAAAAAAAAAGCACCAAAAGGATTCAGGAAATTGTATATTACGAATCATATTATTCTAAATGGGGAGAGGAGACTAACCCATTTTACTAATGCATTTTCACTCAAATTTCCGCTTAATAAATGATATTCAAATATAGATATTCTTAGTTCAGAAAAGGGCCTGAATTTTGATAACATGTCATCTTTGAACTGATGTGATACCGAAGCGACTCTAATTTTATCGGACATTTACCTATTTATTAAGCGTTGTTTTTTTTCTTCTCATTTTCAATTTTTATAAATATTTTTCAAGTTTTCATATGTTTTGGGAGGCTTTTAACAATTGTTGAGGGTCGTTTTCAAGCAGTTTTTGATCCAAAAAATATAATTCATGAACTTTGTGCGTGTGTGAATACTTAGTTAATAGTAAATCAGTTTTCTTATTGGCAATGGTCAGTATTCGAAAACTTTTTTTCTGGAATACTTTAATTTTTTGAAGTATTGAAGAAATCTTATAGATTAATTTAACGCTGTTTTCATTTTTAAAATATATTTAACATCTAAAAGGAATTTTGCAGATGACATTTATAACCTATGAGAAAGATACTTGTTTAAGACTTTTTAAAATAATGAATAACTCTTAGACAAAAAAGACTACTGATATTCTATTCTTGCATTTAAATAATTTAATTAACATGCTAATAACTGGTTGGTTGGTTTTATAAACGTCGCACTAAAAGCAACAAGAGAGCTTTTGGTGATGGATCTCGTGATTTTGAACTCCGGTCAAGTGAGGAGGACGACACCTGATGTGGCACCAGCTCTCCTAACATCCACACCATATTACCGAGAGGACTTTAGGCCTCTTCAGATTTAATGTGCATCAGCCCTGGTTACACGGCGGGCCTTTAGTGACCTCAAGACTCAACGAAAAACGCTGACCACAAGTCCGCGACCATGACCACTAGGCTACCACGGCCATAATTGCGACACTATGGGATTCACACTGAACAGGTCAAAGCGAAGGAAATGAAGCTCACACAAATGTAATTAGTTATCGATCCCGAAGAGTTATTTCCTATTGCTTTACTTTTCATGTATTGCAGGTTAAATGTGAACCTTTATGTTAAGGATATGATATTAACAATAATTGCCATAAATATTTATCCAAAATTTAAGTTCAGCAAATTTTTGATATACTTTCGCTTTTGATTTAGTATGAAAATATCAAATAAATAATTGGTAAATAAAAAAGTAAAAACAAAATATAAACGAATAAATAAATAAGTTGATATTTTTATCTCCTCAAAAAAACTTCAGGCGAATATTTTCTGGAATAATAACACTGTGTCAAAGAAAAGAAAGATTGCACGGGTTTTTAGCAAATATTTTCCTCGTTTATAAAGCACTTGCGATATGGTACAAATAATAACACACGGGAGTATTCCATTTATATGAAAATTAACAATGAAAACTTCCATTTGTCCTTTTTGACATAAAACTAGTCCCGCCAAAATTGCACAACTTTCACACATAGTTACGATCTCATTAAAAAAAAAAAGAACACCACAAGGGTGAGATTGTAATACGTTCTTTGGCATGTAATCTAAGAAACAAACTTAATCATCAAGATATAAATATAAATATGTATACACAATCCTTATTTTTTACATTTCATCAAAAACACCCTGCGAGCATCCAAAGCATCTGCGGTCTTTACTTGAAAGCGCCCGGTTTCTCTGATCACTGTTTTATAAATTACTGGCCGTAACTCACGGTTATTTTTACGTTAGCACTCGGTGGGTGCCCAGGGACCCCCCATGAAGGTGGACCTAAATCGCGGGCCCCTTCAATGAGAAAATATTGGCCATGCCTGTTTGAAATATGGACGATGGCACTTACAACCCTTGAGTATATGTTACCGGGTGTAAGGAACAGAGAAGAGGTGTTTAAATTGCTCAGTGATTTACTCAGTATGAAAAAAGTGCGGATGGGAGTGGTGCAGTGACTTCACGAAACGCGTGCGTTGGATTCCGGGTAGACACATTAACCTCGGGTACGGGTTTGGGACAATAGTTTAATATCCAGCGCCGGGAGGATCCTGTGTTCCAGGCACCGCCCAAATCGGTCTGAGGACTTCATTCTTCGTGCAGTTCTTTGGATAGGTATTTCGAAATTAATATTCAAGTGGCCATAGGCCGCAATAAACTTTGAAGCTCAAATGCAAATTCGGAATTTTTTTTTCTTTAATTAATGAATAATTTCGATAGCCTTTTTATTGATCGATA